>VXCM01001683.1:17957-176529 GCA_014773175.1 Lucifuga dentata
GTTAGGATTTTATTTTGAAAATCCACCAGTTTTCCGTTGTCAAACCTGGTTTTCATTTCTCACATAATATCTACCTCATTTGTATATTTTTATATTTCTCATCTGTAAATAAATGTTAACCTGTGCAATAGTACTTTGTTTGCCTGTTTCAGTTCGGAGAAGAAATCACTGGATGAGTCAAAAACCATTACTTTTCAGGTTTGAGCCCGAATATTAAGTTAAGATCTGAGACTGAATATTAATTAAATAATCAAAATATTAAGTTTAAACGACTTAATTTTCCACATAACGTGAATGGTGTCCAGTTTAAATAAGATTAATATTTCTTTATTGAAATTATGATCTTAACATTGCAACTTTGCATACCATTACTTTATCTTAATTAATATTCATATACTACCGTTATGCATAATCTATATTTATGCTACACTGCTTAGCTTAGTTCTCTCCAGCCTGTGCCTTATGAACACAATAACATTTGACTGAGAATATTTAATGATAAATGAAATAATCACCAAAAGCATATTCCAAAAAGTTCTTGCTCCTTTTCCTTCTCATCGTTTGCTTCACAACATTGTTTGAACCACAAACTGAGCCGTATTTCCTTCTTTTTTCTATCCTTGTACCAATGATTACCAATTGTCACCAGTTATCATTGATTGTTACCATGGAAACATAGCTCTTTGGCTTAATTGTGTAGACCAGTCAAACACTGTGTGAAACTAACTCTTAAACAATGATTAAGGGGTCCTGATGAACAGTTTTAACTCTGACAGCCAATCAGAAGCAAGTATTTTCTGTGGACACATTTAAATGTGTGCTTAGCATTCTGCCCCGTGTCTTGGCATCTTATCATTTTACAAAGCCTTTACAGAGATTAAATTAGAGCCAAGATGCGTCATTGTAAAGATAGGACACACTTTAAATAACATAGGGAAGTAGTGCAGCTCACAGAAGAGGGGCAGAGAGACCAAATCATGCAATTTGAGAAAGTCGTCTGAAAAGGCATTCTACTTTCTGTAAATGTCATCTTCATGTATAGCTCAGTGGGCCCATACTGTAAACTGTTGTCTGTGAGAAAAGGGTACAGCATTTGGCATTCTAAATCCAAAACATGATTTATAGAACAAAGCCCTTTTAACATCATGAAACTAGCTGAGTCTCAAACTGTTTCCTCACTGGGAGAATATACATTTTTAAGATCCAAATGGTTGAACAGGGTTATCAATCCACTGGCTTTGGAAGACAAAGAAACAGCTTAACTTATTAATGTCACACCCTGCAAAAAACCTCATTAATGTTGCATGATACATCACAATTTGGGTCACGAAAAGGAAAATACTGCATAATCCTTTTGTAAAACCATTAACCCATAGCTGTAAGCCATTAATAAAACATAATACATTGATGCATTCAAGTCCTTTGTACACATACTGTAACCTTTTTCGTAGACTGTGTATAAAGGTCAGCAATGCTGTTACTTTTTGAAAATCACCCCAAGGCATAAATGGAGCTGATGTGACTTAAAATCTCTTACCCCTCACTCCTCCTCCTCACCTAATGAACCACAGTGCTTTTCACTTTTCTTGTGAATTTTTGTCTTGGGAAAATTAATTTCACATGAGATTTCATGTCCTATATTTCTGTGGGAATTGATAAAATCAAGACACATTAGAAACAACATGGATATGGGACTTAAAGAAAAATAAGCTAAATACATACATAAAGTTAAAGGGGATATATTATATAATTATGTGTGCTTTTTGTTATTTTCCCCCCATTGTATCGTGTCATGTATGGAAAGCCAAACACACCAAAATTAAATATATGAAACGATATTATGAAATAAATAACTCTATGCAAAAGTACCAATAAATTATGAAATAATTCCATAAATCATTATTATCATGAAAACTTATTTCATAACAACACTTTTATTTCATAATGCCCTGTTTTTAAATCTCTTTTTATTTCATAACACCATTTTTATTTTATAACTCCATTTTTATTTCATAATAACACTTTTATTTCATAATGCCCCCTTTTTCAAAAGTCTCTCTTTTATTTCCACAGCACCGTTTATCAAAATGTCACATTTCATGACAAGATTTCAGACGAGATTTCAGGACCAGTGGGCGTGGCCTTACACTGATCTGTTGTTCCAGATTCCAGACAAATTGGTTTGTTCTCTCTCTCTCTCTCTCTCTCTCTCTCTAATACATAAATCAGGTGTCAACATTCATTCATTTACAATGAATAATTAATGTGTAGTGTTAATTACAGTTAACTGTTATCACTGGGGACAAGCAGCCTATGATGACCGGTCAGCGGGGAAGCTACTCTCTGCAGCCTGCTGCTCACTACAGCGAGCCTCTTGTGGAGCTTCCCATCTCCAAATATGTCGAAACCAGTTTTTAATTCAGCATTATTTTAATCAGTCGACCATATATTCAAATTCTAAGTAGCTACTTTCTTGAATGAAAAAACCTCAAAACTTAATTTGGTGACAGTTTAATAGTTGTACTAAAAAGTTTTGACTTTAATTTGTCTGCCTTCGCTGACTACTGTCTGAAACCTGATCAGCGTAAGGCCACGCCCACTGCTCCTCAAATCTCGGAGGAAATCATGAAATGTGACATTTTGATAAATGGTGCTGTGGAAATAAAAGACAGACTTTTGAAATACAGGGCATTATGAAATAAAAGTGTTAATATGAAATAAAAATGGTCTTATGAAATACAAAAGAGATTTAAAAATAGGGCATTATAAAATAAAAGTGTTGTTATGAAATAAGATTTCATGATAATAATGATTTATGAAATTATTTCATAATTTATTGGTACTTTTGCATAGAGTTATTTATTTCATAAATATCATTTTGGCGTGTTTGGCTTTCTATAGTCATGTAATAGGGAGTATGTGAAGAACATTGTCAAAGTTGCAAAAGTTGACAATCATGCCTACAGAAATGCATCCGGCTCCTGAATCTCCCTGAAAGGTTCGGTTTTGATGAGTCCTTTACTTCTGCAACACGTTTAACTTCTGTAACACAGTTTTTAGACACACCCACGAAGTACAAGGCAAAGTGACTATTTGGCAAGCATCTATGTTTTGCTGTCAGCTGAGGCTGGACACAGCTGGCCAGTAACAGCAGATTTGATTATTCAAAGGGGGGAACATTATACCCTACAAATTTTTCAAAACAAACCCCTAAATGAAAAAAGAACATGGAAATCTCATCCATTTTGACTGATTTTGACTTTTCAAGGTTGGAATAAGCGTGTGGACTATGAGCCAGGGACTGGAAGCAAGCAGCTGTTTCCAAAGATGCACTTAGAAACATGCGGCGGCCCCTTATCTGGGGTTAAGGCCATGGTGGAGCTTCAGACTAATCACATCGGCAAGGGCTGTGACCGTGAAACGTACTCTGAAAAGTCTCTGCAGAAACTCTGCGGTAAGTACAGAGAGAGAGAGAGAGAGAGAGAGAGAGAGATGCAATGCCTTGTTTAAATAGTGGAGTATTATTTAAGAACAGAGGGCTTACAGAGAACAAAGGGTTATAACAGTAACAAGGAAAATCTTAATTCAAAGAAGAAATTGCCTTTTGACGTCTTAACTTCTGCAGTATATTAATATGTTAATTTCTGTCTTCCAGCCATTTTAATCCTCAACACTATTTATTACATTTTTATTTTAAATCAAATTCTAAATTTGATTCATTCAACCATTCAACCATTCAAAGCTATGACGTGTTCATCATTGTTTCCTGTTTACATTCTGGAACATTAATTTTCAAAATTACATGTACGCTGTATGTAAATCTCTTAAATTTGATTACACTTATCAATGACAACAAATAGAATGCTGCAGTAAAGAAATTGAGACTAGTTGTTGAGAAATAGAATCACTTGAACAGCTTTTATGTTGTGTGTAATGATCAATAACATTTTTTTTTTTTTTAACTTTTTGACATTTTCTTATGAAGCATTCCATTAATAAATATGTACATACACAATGTGTATAATGTGATTAATGTAGAATCACCTCAACAGATGAAGATTTCAATGAAAATGCATGGAAACGATGGAATTAATTAAAATAAGAGCTTTACAGATATGACTATCAATTTACAAGAATTGTTGATCAGTTTATTGCCAGTGCAAATATAAACAAGTTTCACATAAACAGATTGAAGTAGCAATGATAACTATGTGATATTAGCCACAACAATGTCAAATGAAGTCAAATACAGTCAAACTTATTAAACTTTAATCAATCCTAACCGAATTCTGGGCACGCTTTTGTCTGGTATGCAGAGAGATGACATAGAAAATAGAAAATGTGGATTCTTCTCCAGGTTGAGTCCCTGAGCAGCCATCTTGATGGTTTCCTACTTTCTGATTGGTATTCAGGTGCAGCATCGGGCAGCACAGACCTCCTTCCTGCCTCCAGCCCTTCCACCAACTGGACAGTGTCTCTCGTGACTGACAGTGGTCGAGACAGCGACCTCATCTACCATTTTGATGGGCATCAGGCGGCCAATGTTCCAGATCACGTGGTGCCCCAGAACCTGACAGACCAGTTCACCATAGCAACGTGGATGAAACACGGGCCCAGTCCAGGACTCAGAGCTGAGAAGGAAACTCTGCTCTGTAATTCTGATAAGACTGGTGAGATTCAGAGCCGGTTATAAACGATTGATTTGTCCTGTTTTAAGGTAAAGACAGACAATAGATCAGACTTTTCTGTTGTTGATTACTGTATATGTGTGTTTGTGTTTGTTCACACCATCACCATGCATGTGTATGTTTTCTTGCAGAAATGAACCGTCACCATTATGCTTTGTACGTTCACAACTGTCGCCTGGTGTTTTTGCTCAGAAGAGATTTTACTCAGGTTGACACTTTCAGACCTGCTGAGTTCCACTGGAAGCTGGACCAGGTGAGGAGTATGTGTGTGCGTGCGTGCCTGTGTGCATGCATGTGTGCGTGTATGTATGTTTGCACTGTATGGGGGACTATCCATAAATTCTGGTTCATTTTCTCCAGCAGGTGAAGCTATCATTATTTGTGTAGTGTAAGGAGAGGCTCTTCATTCTGATTACCTGATGCCCTCTATCACTTTCTTTTCCTCACTGCTGCAGATAGAAAGACACCATTCTCTCTCTCACACACACACACACACACACACACACACACACACATAGAGACACATAAATAAACAGACACNCTCACACACACACACACACACACACACACACACACACATAGAGACACATAAATAAACAGACACACACAAAAACATTCACCCAGGAAAGTCTATTTAGGGTAATGTTTCTCTCAGCAGTGGATCTGTATTAGCTGTCATGCTTCTGCTAAACTCATTTGCAGTGAAGATTACTGTTTCAAAAAGTTAGGCGAAAAAGTTATGTTTCAGGCATAAAGATGCAAATAATAGCAATTCTGTTTCTTACTAATAGTTACAGGCTCCTTTTACTCCTGAAATTATTCTGCAAATGTACACAAAGGCTCTGTAAATAACCTATGGATTCTGCTGATCCAATACATAAGACATGATATACACATTTATAATAATCATAAGGGTAATAACTTGGAATTTTAGTAATACACAAAGGGAAATCTACTTTTTCCCGTAGCAGTAGTAGTATCTTGCTCAAGGATACTTTGGCAATGCAGAGAAAAAAAATGTGATTTTGATGATAAGCAAATGAATTATCTTGTACTGGAATCTCCTGTCTCCCCACCGCCTCTCTCCAAATTCTCTGTCAACTCACTAATGGATGGTAAATATGAATCTAATCAAATGGTTTACCCTCCAGGATACATCATACAGCTGCCACATACAAAAATTATTAGAAAATGCTTCATAATTAAAGCAAGCGCTCAGGAGATTTTGCTCACTAAGCAGATTATTAAACGGATGTGTGTGTGTGTGTGTGTGTGTGTTTGTGTGCGTGCAAGTGTGCAAGTGGTGCACATGTAATAGTTTATATTTGCATTTTTATCTGCAAGTGTGTATGGAAACTAAATACAATGCATACTCTTCACGTCAGTAAGTATGCCGTTATTCCTTGCGTTTTTGTGTGAATTAGCAGACGTCACTAACAGAATTGTTTGTTTTATGTCACAGTTGACATACTGTGTACCTTCCAGCCAGGTAGTTGTTTGTTCCGGTCAGAAGTAGTATGAAAAGAGTTTTTCTCAACCCGACGTTCTTTTCTCCTGAGGGAGAGAGAGGAGGGGTATGACGACGAGGAGGCGAAGGGCAGCCAGCTATAGAAAGCTACTGAGATTTCTGAGCAAACAACCTCAAGACAGTTTTGCGTCTCTCTCCCTTTCTTCCTCTGTCTTTTATTCTCTGTCTCTCTCTTTCTCTCTACAAAGCACAGATGGCACAGAGTATTTGCTCCTTTAGATTAACATGGAAGAAGCTTGCAATGCAATCAGATAACTCATTAAATATAAATGGAAACTAGACTGAAATACTGAATGTTAAAGAAAAACATCACATCACAAGAGCACAACTAGAAAGGGAATTAAAGGAAGCTCAAGTCTCTGATTTTCTGCTATATAACATCAATCTGTGATGTTCACTTTAGTTGATTATATCCAGTTATACTTAAATATAGGGATGGTGCCTGAACTTGCTACACTTGCTGTTACTTTTACATGCAGGTGATGAGATCAGTGCATTGGTAATGCCATTAAAGTGAGTTTTTATGCTTGCATAAAAGTGAGAGTTGCCGGTCATGTAATGTCTTGTGCGTAGTTCAAAATGTGAAGTTCTGTAACAGGCTGCCAGCAGAGTGGCACCATCCTGAAATGTTAACCATTTGTTAGTGAACTAAGCTCTGATGAAACAAAAAAATACATGTTGGGGTCCTTTTACACCCTGTTTGTCATTTGTTTGAATTTTATTTCTTACAAAAATTAACAGAATTTTCATATTACTTTAGTGTAATAAAATAAAATGAGTATGCATTGTGCATAATATGCACAGGAAGTCATCTTATGTTGATTTATCTTCAGCTTTTGCACCTGCTGATTGGTAGAATTAAATTGTACAGTGCAGAATAAAATTATGAATGAAAAATTATTAAAACTCAGCTGTATATCTCCCACAGTGCATTTATTGTCTACCACTCTCACCACACTGATTGTGATTTTTTTTTCTTTTGCTAACATATTACATAATACTTTGCCTATTATTTAATCAGTATAACATATTGCTTGGTTAATCTTGTTCTTCCTAATTAAATCCACTGTAAGGAGCTACACTCCTTACATTCCTTAAATTGTAGCACCCAAAAAGATGATATGCTCCTAAAGAAAATGGCATTAAGGCTGCATTAGTGATCTGTGCTGACATAATATAGTTTTAAAGAGCAGTTCTTTAGATAGACTAACAAAGGGTTGGCTTCTTTGGAGAGCTGCTGCACTCCTTTGTGCGTTGATAGTGAGGAAAAGCTCAGAGAAATTAGTAAAGATTTCTGAGAAAGAGATGGAAAGAAGGAGGAAGAGGAGGAGGAGGAGGAGGGGTGTTAAGTTGCTTCTTTCTGTCCTTGTTGCTTCAGCGCTTAGACAGGACACTTGATGGCTTCACTGGCAACTCCATTTAGCTCTATTGATTTTGCAATTCTCACCCAAAGAGACGGAGGGTGGGAGTGGGGGTGGAGGTGGGTGGAGGTTGGAGGACAGAGAGAGAGGCTTCCATTTTCCTTTCCGATCGAACAGTGAAAGAATGTCGCATCTGACGAAAAGCTTTACGCATGCATCTACAATCACTAAGTTATTTATGTATACATGAACACACACACACACACACACACACATCTATTACCCATATATATTATCTATATACCTATTTTTCTCTCTCTACTTCAGCCTTGGTAATGGACTGGTGGATGGATCACTCTCTGCTAAGCAGCCATTATTCACTTCCTCTCTCCCTGAGTGTAGAGAGCCTATCAGTCCACTCCAGCTGTCCAAAAGACATTCACACACACACACTCACAAATCCTACACACACCAGGATTCACTCCTCTACTCCTCTAGTGACAAAGCAGAGGGAAGAGAAAAGCAATTCCCAAATAATGTTAAAAAACAGAAGGAAGAGAATAAAATCAGAAGTCATTTAGGCTTTGTCTCATTGTTTGTTGTCCAGTTCTAATTTGTAGAAAGATTTTTTTTTTTTAAAGTGTATAATGTGGCACTGATTTAAAGTAATAAATACTACCCACATACTAGCTACCTTACTGACAACCATTTTCTTTTCCAAAATATAAAACCATATTTTAGATTCCCTGTTATTTTACCAAATCTGCTAATCTTTCAAAATCAAATGTTCAGGTGATACACCCACCAAAAAATTCAGTGTTTCATCTGCTACATCCAAATGTAGAAGGGAAGATCATTTTTAATTTCTTGGTAAAAGCCATCATCTGCTGGGACTATATTCCCTGGCGGAGACTTACGTTTTCTTCCGTGTCCAGTTATTAACAGCATGTTGTTTGCTGTGATGGATTATCTATTTCAAGCGTGTTTCAAGTCACTACAAGTGATTTTAATAGCATACTGGAAAGAACTGAAACCAATGGCAGTCTGGAAGGTAGAAAAAACAATTCTAATATTTACCACTCCAGTAGTATGCTTTGAATATGGTTAGCAGTAACGTAACATATATGCGGGTTGTATATATATTTTGGACTCAAACATATATTTTGGACTCAAACATGAAAAACTACCATATGGTCCTTTAAACACATACAAATAAGGTGATACATACCCACAGCAGATATCGAGAATACCAGACAAATGAAGGTGGCTCTCCAGTTTGACCAGTTGCTGTACTTGAAACAGATGGAGTCCTCAAACTGTTTATCATCTCACACTCTGGGGTCGATTTTAGTTGCTGAATGTTGGAGGTAGAACAGAATTAGCCACATGGATTGTCAATATGACATCTACAATTGTGCTTATCTTCCTGCATTGCTTGGGTGCCATGGCTTGTTCTCTGGCCTGTGTTGATTAGAACTCCCCCAATTGTTTCACAAGAGATCAATTTGGTGTGTGTATGCTTGTGTGTGTGCGTGCATGTGTGGGTGTTGCTTCCTGTTTGCAACAGATACCAGGACAGACTGAAGTTTATTCAGAATGTGATTTATAGAGCCTACCTGAATTGATCATTGCTTTGAAAAGTATTTGTGATCCGCACACCGATGCTGAGAATACACTTAGCAGTAATGTAGTACCATGAAAAGTTACAACAAAAAAGAATCAGGCCTAAGAGAGAGAGAGGGAGAGGGGAAGAAAATACAGGAAAAATCTTGTTCTTTGTAAAATAATCAAATCAGCATTATCCAAACATCTCCCCGATCAGACTTATTTTGCTGCATGAAAAATTCTAACAAAAATTCAGTTACTTGCAGTCAATGGAGTTTGTTTTCTCATCATCGCTGGGTTTATTTACTTTTCAGTATTGATATTATTTGCTATGAATCAAGTCATCCTAATGTAAGAACTCATTATGAGCACCCTGGATTGTGGTGTAAAAGAACACAAGCTGACGATGCTGAAATACACATCTTTCATTTTTCTGTGAGAGAAAAACAGAAAATACTGAGGATTTCCTCCAACGAACACATTTCACTATGTGTTTTATTTCCATACTTCTTTTTGATCTCATTTGAGATCAAAAAGAAACTTGAGATTAAAACCCACCTCTATTCATTATTTTACAGCCTACCTTAGATTATTACTTTTTCAAGCATCCTTTTAACTTTGCTCTTTTAATGTTCTTGTTTTTACTGTAACTTTGCTTTGATGATCTTTTTAATGTCCCTACTTTTTACCTTTACTGTAAAGTGTATCGGGACCATGATGCATGGTGATTTTGCACTTTAAATAAATTGATTGATTGATTGATTGATTGATTGATTGAGATCGCAGCTGTAGCTTGCCTCCTTTAGGCACGTGCAGAGCTGCTGCATGTTACTAAATGTGAGTTTGTTTTGCTGTGAGTGCTGGAAATAGAGGGTGAGGAGTTGCATTGGTGTGTGAGTGTGTGTATGGAGGTGATACTAAATGCTTTTTGCCACTATTTGCTACTTATAAAGCACTCAGGAGACATGGTGACAGCTTGTTTCTTAGAATTTTCCCTCTTCTTTCTCACTCCCTCCTCTTTCTGTCTCCACGATTCTAGTTTTTCTTCTTTCTCTAGACTAATGCAAAATGAAGCTTTCCCTGACTAACTTCAATCATGATCATACCCAAGTTTCTGCATAAACCAAACAAGAATGCTGAGAATATAGAAGCTAGAGCATCAAAACACCCTTTACAATCAGACTTTATAATCGTAGCACTCTTTCTTCATCCTGGTCATCACATCTCATAGTCTGCATGAGAAATAATGAGAAATAAGCTTGTATTTATTTTTTATTAACTACAGGTATTCAAACATGTGGGTCAGTGTTTTCATATTTTCATGCATGTGCTGCTGCAATCCAGTAATGAGTAAAGCCTTTCTTTCTTTCTTTCTTTCTTTCTTTCTTTCTTTCTTTCTTTGAAACCAAAATGACACATAACAGGCGTGTAAAAATTAGCAAAAATATGCTCTCTCTCTCTCTCTCTCTCAGGCCTGCAGCCTGCTTTTGGAGACCAGCTCATTACAGTATTTCAGATTTCATTGTCTTGTTATATTGTTGCAGAGGAGAAATACAAGCTCCAGCTCACTACAGTGTCTTCTGACAGGCAATATGCAGTTAGTCTCAACAGCAGAGAGGAATAATGCTGATGTTGCCTGCTGTACTGTACTGTATACATGCATGTACAGCAGCAATTTGGGTTTTTCTTAGTCACAGTAGTCACATGGAGTATTCCACTCAGTAACATTTAATGTAATAGGATGACATATTTTTATGTCACAAAGTAGGACATTGGACTCACTTCCCTTAGCCATTACAAAGGCACAAACACAGACAGAGGGGAAGGATGGGTGAGAGCAAAATAAATGATTAGAGGAAAAACAATCAGCCTTGTTGTTAGAATTACTGCAACACAGCTTGTCAATTGTCATGTTTTCCTAAGTCTTGAATGTTTTTTCTTATTGTTAAATTGATAGTGGAGTTTGAGTACTCTCCCATAATGACATGCTTTTATCATTCAGCAAACTATATGGTTTAAATTGTATAGTTTGCAGGCTGATAACTGTTGCAGAGCTCATAAAAATGCTTTATCAGTTTTCAAATCAATGACATCTCTGTAATTTAAAGGGATCAGTAAATGGCATGTTTGTAGCTGGGAGGTATATTGGAGCAGTGTTTACGAATGTGTTGTGTATCATTTTGCATGGACTAGATTTTAACTATCCATTGTTCCTGCCCACTTATCCTGAGCAGGATCGTATATGGGGCCAGAGGGTGAGAAGGTGAAAGGCAGGGAACAACCTGGACAGGTAGCCGGTCTGTCGTAGGGTTATACATAGACAAATACACTTACTGACATTCATTGTTTCTACTTCACCTAACCTGCATGCTTTTGGATGGTGGGAGGAAACTGAAGCATCTGGTAGCTCAGGCTGAGGTATTTATAGTGAAAGTTGAGCAGCATAGGATTTAAATTTTTAACTTTGCTTCAGGAAAGAATTTTCTAGTTATGTCAGCATCTCAAAACTGAGACACTAAACAGGAGTGAGCACATTATTACTACTTCTGCAGTTATAAAGTAAGGGATGTAGAGACAAAGAAGTGGAACACCTGAATGAAGGATAGCATAAGAGAGATATGTGGAGCTGAATAAGTGAGATGTGAAGAAATAACTATTTCTCTCAGATTCATTTTTTCCTCACTCTTAGTTTGTCTGGTCTTTTCTTTCATGAAATAGTCAATGTACTGCGGAGCTGTTCAAATATTAGCTGGTTCTGCTTTTAAAAACACCATAAAATCGATGTTTTGATCGTATTATGTGCAGTATAAAGAAAGACAGAAGCGACCCAAAGAGTCCAGATAATCACAGCAACATGTCATGTGCATTCATCTCCACGGTCAGAGCCAGCATGTAGCTAGATGAACGTGACACCATGTTCTCTGCTTATTTAAGGGCATGAATCCTGAATATGAACTGATGGAAGTAAAACACTCTTGTTGTTGACTACACACACAACATCTTGGGGTATTGTAATATTGTATTGTGATAGTGCTTTTTTAAATTTTTATTTAAACTTCTCTTGCAATGGATTAGTAGTGGAGCAAATTTCTCCTTTGCACTGAAGTCCAATCAGCAGCTAACAAAGCATTAGACGTATTACAGTTTTTGTCAGTCACTTTGGTACATTTCTCAGATCATCCTTAACATTTTCAGAACAGTAAGTGCATTTCTCGAAACAATTCGTACAAACAGCACCACACAATGCATTACCTGCAAAAGCCCGTAACTTGTTCACTTAACAAGTGACGAGATGATGTGGAGGTTGAACAAGTAGTTTTGAGAATTTCAATTCTGATCTGAGAAATATACCAAAGCAACTGACAAAAACTGTAACCAAATTGAGCAATTTGGCCTTGAATCAAAGGAACTAGAATCTACATATGCAGTAGCAGTTTACAGGAGTCACAGAAAAGCATAGTAACTGCGAGATGCAATGCTATGTGGGAGAGGCATCTGAGATACCCTCTGGGAATTTCTGTGTCTTCACTTTCACGAATCTGCGTTCTAATTCAAACATCCCTGGAAGCTCCAGCAGGGGTCGGAACCCCATTAGTGCATATCACACCTAGAATAAACTGCCAGTGATGATAGAATGTGTGTGTGGGTGTCCACAGAGTCCTCAAACAAATCTACCAGAAAATCTGTGTTGTATCTGTTTTTCTCTTCTCTTATCTTATCTTATTTATATATAGGACGTATATATTTACCTTTATAACCTTTATTTTTCCAGGGGTAGTTTGCTGAATATTGAATGCTCTTTTTGCAGGAACACCTTGCTCGCACACTCACACACACACATTCACACATGGAAGCTACCCAGTACAACCACAGGCTTCTCTGCTGGCCACTAAGCAGCTCCACTGGAGTATTTGGGGATTAACTACCTTGCTCAAGGGCACCTCAGTGGTGACAATGAGGGAGGGAGGCGCTGCTCATTAACCTCCCCAACCCAGATTTCTCTTGCTAGTCCAAGGATTGAACCACCAACTCTTCGGTCATAAGCTCGCTTCTCTAAACTTTAGGCCACCACTACCCTAAATAGTGAGAGGAGGGATTAAAGGACAGAGGATTTATGGAACACTTTAATCTTCAGTGGACAGCTAAAGCCTTTGGAAATTCCTTTAAAGACATGGAAATATGACTTTAAAGGGAAGGACCTTTCTAGTTTAAATAATTTTCTGGATTTGCATTTCTGATAAAAGACAAACAGGCATACAAAAAAATAGTCCCGTCTTATCAACCTTTGAGACTAATATGGTTTGCAGGGCAGCAGGGGCTGTTCAAGTTGGTAAAACAGGTTAAAGCAGGATTTACTGCAATTTACTTGAGCCATTTCACATTTGGCTAATGAAAGTTTGTGGTGGATGGTTGCTCTTCACAATCTTTTAATGAAGCTCATTAGATGGAAACGTCATTAGGTATGTGATGACAGGGAACAAATGATTAAGAAAGAAGCAAAGGAAGTTGTGGTGGTTCTTTAAAGGAGGTAGCAATGTGGGGAACATTCAAGCAAGTGCCTTTTTTTTTGACTCTGATATGAATAAATATCATTTTAATAAGAGCAGCCTCATAAATATAATCCTCCATGTTTCTTATCCAGATAAAAGCCCAAAAAGAGCTGAGGTTAAGGTGTCCTGTTTTCTGTGTGTAACCCAAAATAATGGACACATGGTACTGTACGTAAGAAGGAGCTGAATGACTAAAGTGTGAACTGTCTCCATCTTTCAGATCTGTGACAAGGAATGGCACTATTATGTGATCAACGTGGAATTTCCCGCAGTGACGCTGTTTGTGGATGGTGTGACCTATGAACCCTATCTGGTGACAGATGATTGGCTGATCCACGCCTCAAAGATTGATACCCAGCTGACTGTGGGGGCCTGCTGGCAAGGTGTGTGTGTGTGTGTGTGTGTGTGTGTGTGTGTGTGTGTGTGTGTGTGTTTTCTATAGTAAAATTCTGAAAATGTAGCTATACTGTAATACATATCCTAGCATAGCAGGTGAAATAGGATGGGAATGGGATACATGTGCTTTTAAATTATGTAGTTGGGTTTGCAGCAGGATTGGGAAAACAATCCTCAGGAGGGAATCACAGTCAGGAGCAACTCGTGTTGCACCTTAAAAATAATCTGATATTTGTTTTATATGCCACAGCCGTTTCAGCACAAGGTCTTGCTGTTTGCTTCAAAAATCAGTTATATGTAGGGCTAGGTTCTGAGGTTAGTACTGCCGCAATTCTCAACATGGGAAATGCTTGCTAAATATGGAAATGGAATTGGGACTAAAAGAGAGAACAGCAAAATGGAACAGTGTGGGAAAATCACAAATATTGTGGAACTAGACAGGAAGGAAAAAAAATCAGGACATTGTTATTATTTAATTCATACGTGGGCTGTTTGTACATTTTTGGAACACTAAGCTTCTCCCAAAATAGCAATTAAAAGAGTAAGATAAAATGCCATAAACTCTCCATGGAACAAGAATTTAATTCTGAAGTAGAGTAATTACACTTACAAACGCAGCTGCAAAGGTGGGTAATAGGCTGCCCACCAGCAGCATTTGAGTTCTGCAGGCAGCACTTTGATATGTATGTTTTCAAAGTAACAGCTTTGAAACTCTTTGTGCTTCTTTCCATGAATCTAGTTAGTTAGAATCTAGTTAGACAACTAAAAGAACACCAAAAAGTCCAAACTATCTCTGCCAAACTGCAGGTGCATAGTCAACATAACTTCAAAATTGTGTAATATGTCAAGGTTATGAAAGGAATCAAAGAGGAACAATCAAAATTTGAAAAAAACAAATATCTGCTGTTCTCTGCAGGGGTAGACAAAGTTATATTTGAGGCAGCACCAAGGAAAAAGGAAAACTGGAGTCTTATTGTTAAGCTAAATGTAAAGATTAAGATTCATGCCCAGTGGCTACAAGTATTTCTTCTTTGAAATGGAGCTGTTGAAGCATAGCATATCATACAGGAAATGCTGTGTGTCAGCTCCAACAGCTTGGAATGAGAGTGGGTAGTGATCACATTAGAAAGACCAAGAGCCTACCCTGCTGCCATGTTTATGACTTGAATAATTATACAAAAATGCTTTACAAGGGAGAGCAGAATGAGACAGCGGTGATCCGTTCTGCAGCCCGCTCATAACACTCTCCAACAACATCCATAGCTTAAACTGTGATTGCATTTTAGTTGTCATTTAAATTTCTCTTCATCTGCTTCCCAGTTGCAATTTTTTTTTCTTCATCATATTTTTTTTTCCCAAGCGTTATTCATCACTCTCTTTGTGCTTCTTTCCATGAATCTCTGATTTTGAGAGAAAGCCCTAAAGGAAGGATTAGCTACAGTGAATGAAGAACAAGTTTGCCAGCTATTACATCCCAATGAAGCCGCTTTAAGCTCCACTAAGCTGCAACTGATAACTTTGCAGGCCATTAGTGAGCAGGATTGCCTTGCAAAGTCTTTAATTTCAGCATCCTCTCATCCCTACATTCAACAACAGAACGATGAGACGTGGAATGAACGGCATTCAGACTTTATTTTCATTGCCCTGAAAGCAAGTAGAAGAACTGTGTTGCAATGCAAGGTTAACAAGAAAAAGGTTTGGTTGTTTTTTTTTTTTTAATGGTCTTCTGTAGCAATAAGCAATTCTGGAGTTTGGGTGGATAATGTGTTTTTTCAGAGTTCACGTACAATATCATTGTGGGTGTGAAACTTAAAAGCAGCCACCACTGCATTTATATGTACTTAAAGAAATGTAGTGAAGACATTACAAAACATTCATATGCAACTGATACCAAAAGCGCAAGTGGAGTCTACTGTTACTGCTACTAGATAATTGTTTTCAAGTTGTTAATAACCCAACAGGAGGAAGATGATGTCATAGTAGGAGTATGCAAGTGACATACTGGAAACAAAACTCAATTTTGAAGCTCAGGGCTGATGATACACGATGTCTTCATCTGTCTTCTGGCCCAGCAATGGATATCAGGCCATTGTGCAGTCATAAAACTGCTGAATTGGATAGAATGCACCATGTCCTGTCCTAACCTATTCTAGATTTTCTGCAGTCTGCACCTCCATTCAGTCTATGAAACCTGCTCTTCCTAAGTAGACAGCAGATGTGTGATGGATGATATATCCACATTCTGTCTGCTTGGGCTAAGCAAGGTGTGGCTAACCCTACTGGCTTGTATGGCAGTTCAAATGAATGCCATATAGCCAGCTCAGCCATCCTCATTTACAAGCCATGTTATCAAACCTTTTAAATCAAGAGTATCATGCTTCTACCTTTATATTAAACCATTGTAAGTTGAATGTATGGATGCAGGCAAGTCTTCATGGCCATCAGTCTTCTTAATACCTTCGTTAAGTTGGGCCCATGACACCAAGAAGGCTCAACAGTGTGTTCTAACGTCCCATAACCATCCCCCTTTCCCACTCCCCCACACCCAACCCTGCTCTGTTGCTACCTCCATGCTCCAACATAATAGCATGACTGATAGCAGTCATGCTATTATGTTAGCTTATAAACTTTACATCTGCTGTGATACCCAAAAGCTAACCTGACTGACATCAAAACCCGCACATTGAGACACAATAATGAACATATAAATGCTAACCCGAGGCTAATCTGCACAAACAAGCTGTGTTGTAGCCAGTGAGTGTTTTCTGAGAAGACAAAGAAATGGGTGCAATAACTCAATTGCACTGAGTCATTGCAACTCTATTGACTTTTATACTGAATAAGAAATAAATAAATAAAACTACATTAACTACATTGTTGAAATATGTTTAACAATGTTAGCCTACCTGTTTTGACCTAACAGTAATTAAAAGTATTTCCTATTGACTACTGCTGAAGCTAGACTGATTCAATTTAATTATATCTTTAAGCAGATTGATGTGTTGAATCAGCATCATTTATAAGCAATGCATTGATCATTACACCCCTGTAGATTTGGAATAGTAATTAAAACCACTAATCACCTTTGAGTGTTGGTGTGCTTGACAGTCTTGAGGTGATGAAGACAGAATCGTCTGTCCTGAAATAACTCCATCACAGCAGAAAAAAACACGTTACAGGAAATTTTCTCACAACTAATGTAGATATGAAATTGCTCCAGCAGGTTTCCACCTGGGCAGCCACATCCTGTTGTGTGATGTGTGTGATGTAGTGCTGTACTAAACTGCTGTTTAAATGCAACCACAGCATGCCTGTTTAAAAAGGGTAGAAGTCACATAGTTAAAACTCAGTGTAATACATTTCTGTAATGTGTTCCTGCTCTGGTTGGGGTCCAAAATATTGCCTATTAAGCTGTAAGCATGTGTAAAGATGTGACCTTTTGAACTATGGCAGCAGAGAATTTTCAGTTTTGAGCTTGACAAAAATACAATGAGTAAATCCCTCATTTTTATTATGACAATTTAATATAGATTGTTTTAACTGATTGAACTAACTGAGCTAATTTCTGCCATTTTGATCTTTGCAACCATGTCTGACAAACTTTATTCCCTGACTTTATACTTTGGTGTCACTGATATTGCATGTATATTTAGAATCATATTTGTTCATTTGGCAGGTATAATTCAACAAAAGCACAAGTAACAATCATGTTCACAAACCTAACAGCACACAGGCATTTGTTAGTATTTACCTCAGCTTGGAGTGATTACTGATTTTCATAATAAATAAATAAAAATATTGCCCTATATCAAAACAAGTTACAGCAACATTAGCATGTTAGTATTTTGTGCTCTCATCTGTAAACTTTCCTTTTCCTCTGAATGAATATTGAAAACTAATAGCTGACTATCAGGGTCAGCTATTAGCTTTCTAAATCAGAATAATACTCATTATATACTTATTCTATAAATATCCTGCTACCTCAACTTGCTGAGTCTAGCACTTCAGACTCCCTGACACCCTTCTCTCTCTCTCTCTCTCTCGCTCTCTTTCTCTCTCTCTCGCTCTCTCCCCCTCTCTCTCTGTAGAGCAGTCATACACTGCCGTATAATTCACACGGACAGAGCTGCTATTCCTGTCTGCTATTCCTGTTGTTTTTTTCTGGACAAGAAGAAGCTTCAGTCTTTATCAAGTGTGTTTGTAACGTTATTACATAACAAAGATTCAATATTCAGGAATATATTGATCACAACAGCAGGGGGCAGTGCTGCTGCAAGCCTGAAAGTGGAAATATGGCGATGTAATTTTTCATAAAGCAGCCTTGGCCTTTACTTTGAGCAGAAATTACCCCTTCTACCGAAGTTGTAGCTGACCTGACTCGATCTGAGACGGCAATCAATCGCACTTGAAGTAGACTTGATTTGTCCTACAAGGCTTGACCGAGGTGAATTGGTGAGGAAGCATACATGCCCACTGCAGTGCTGTGACACCTTACACACACACACTCACACACATTCAGATTGCGAGTATTTGGCTTACACAACAGCTTAGATTTATTTTGTCCTGAATGCTGCATTTCCCATCTGCTGCAGGTCAAGCATGGGTTGGATTTGTCCAACTCATGCATCAAATTCAATGTGGGTACCTGCCTGGAAGTGTTGGGATATCTGCTGTTGTGCCAGCTGTTGGAAGTATATCATATTTAATTATGAATCAGGCTAACACACAGTTGTGGCCACCTGAGCCCATGCCTTTTTGTGTGTGTGTGTGTGTGTGTGTGTGTGTGTGTGTATAATCTCCAATAAGGTACCGTATTGTTCTTGACAACAGTGCATTTTCTGGTTTAGTAGCATTTATTTACTTATTTATAGACTTTCATCCATTAAATCTTTGTCTCAAAGGGCTTTAAAGGCTTGCAGTGCAATGGTCCAGACCAAGCTCAGGCTCTGTATGAAGACAAGGAAAAACTCTCAAAACAAACTCAAAAGCCAATAAAATTATCTAAATGTAACAATAATCTTGACAGTTATGCTTGAATGTTTGCAATGCTCTACCATTTGAGGATCTTCAGGTAGCCCCTGATGTTTTAAAAATTATTTTACATTTGTCTATGCAACTCTCCAGATTTTTCCCTTGTGTCACCTGGAGACGGTTTGACATTCAAGCTTTGAAATATGATAATATGCAGACTCTAAAAGAGGCACATAAAACATATCCAGTATGCTAGAAAAACTGAAAAATTGAAATTTCAGTTTCAAGATGATTGAATGTTTATTTCATGTCAAAGGTTTGTGTCAGAATTGTTTCACATGCTTCTTGTTTTTTTGTTTTTTTTTCACTTTTTTTTTGTTGTTTCACATGCTTCTATTATCACCTCAGTTTTACGCTTTGGGAAAAATAACTGTTAAATTCTTCATCTCTCATACATTTGGGCTTGTAAGGAAATTCACAGGTGTTATTTTCAGCAAAAGGTGTGTGTTTTTGCCCTGAAGATGTAAATAATACATGTTTTCTCTTTTAACCATCTGCTTCTACTCAATTTCCTTTTTTTTTTTTTTNTCTCTTCTCTTCTCTTCTCTTCTCTTCTCTTCTCTTCTCTTCTCTTCTCTTCTCTTCATTAGGTGGTGAGGTAGCGACTCCAAGGTTCACTCAGTATTTCCATGGCAGCCTGTCAGGTCTCACCATCCGACCAGGCCGCATTGAAACCCAGAAGGTTATCTCCTGTTTGCAGGCCTGCAAGGAAGGCCTTGATATTAATTCCCTTGAAAGCCTTGCTAAGGACATCAAGGTGTGTGAAAAATCAAGACAGCATTACCAGCACACACGCACGCACACTCACAGAGAGAGACACGCACACACACACGCACACACATTTTAGTAAATGTAGCTTCTAAGTGCCTTTGCAGTGAAAGACATTTTGTTCTCTTCAGTGCACGTCACAGTTTCAGGCATTAAAGTTTGAAGAAATTTAATCACAACAACAGAATTAATATTCATGCATCTTTTCCATGTAGCATCCTGCAATACTGATGAATACATGAGTAAATACATGCAATATGTACCCACAAATATTGTCAAATTAAATAAATAAATACACAAGTCTAATTTTCTCTCAGCATGGGAGACAAACTTTCACTATCTCAGTTTAGCAAATTATTCTTCAGAAACATATAAAAGAGTTCATTAAACTCAAGGAAAGTCAGCAGCAGAAGGATAAACTGTTGCGATGGTGAATGCTCGTTCGAATGACTACATTGGAATGATTACAATCAAAAGAATTCCAGTTTTTGAAGGAACAATTTATTGTTCCTTCAGCATATGATAATAAAGATCAGGCAACCAAATCCTTCCCTCTGACGCTTGGATGATCAGCATGACTTAAAGAAATGAGTACTTAAAGAGATACTAGACTTATCCAAGTAGTGTGTATGTGTGTGTGTATCTGTGTGTGTGAGTCAATATATTCATGAGAATGTAAAAACATGGAAAAAAGCTGATGGTCTCTGAGCATCTAGACTTTTCCCCATTTCTAGCACTTACTGAAACCCCTCATACACCATTTCATTTGTCTATGGTCGCAGATAGTTAAGTATTCTTCAACTACAAATGTACTTTGTTTGTGTGCCAGTTCCACTTTAACCCAGCCCAGTCTGTGCTGGTTGTGGAAGGAGAGGATCTGGATAGCATCAACACAGCCATGACCAAGATCTCATACATCAACTCTCGCCAGTTTCCCACCGCAGGCCTCCGACGGCTCCACATCACCACCACAGTACAGTGAGTAAGCTGTACACACACAGTGAGGGTGTTTGGTGTTTTTTTTACCCTCAAAATCTGTTTATTTGTTGTTGTTGTTTTTTTTTAAAATTCTGATATTCTGAGACGAGCTAAAGGAGCAGCAACAGAGGTTTCTTACTCCTAACAACACTTCACAGCTCCCTCTAGTCCACATTCAACAGACATTTTCAACATTCTGACTGTGATGAGACAAAGCTATTAGTGTAGTCCCATAAAATGTGAGTATTTTATTATTTTATTTTTTTGAGTAACTGGTTGGGTTGTTTTCAAGTTAATACTTGCACACACACAAGCTGCAGGAATATTTTATAAACATTATTGCCACTTTAATATTAACAGGGTCGGTGGATTTAGAATTTAAACAAATGGGTTAATCCCAGACCATATACATCACTATTTGCAAGTTAATCCTATATTCTGTTTCTTTTACATATTTATTGCTATATAAACCTTTTCAGGAGGTGTCAGACTATAAGAATCAAGACAGTTGAAATTTATGCAAATTCTGTTAAAATAAAAAAGCAAACAGCTTTGTCTAAATCTTATACAATATATTGTAACCTTTTTGCTGAATTAATCCTGTATGACAGTAATTCTAAAGATGGATTAATACGTTTTTAATTATGATCAATATATACAGTTTATGAAACAAATAACCTCTTGAACAACATTGTACAAAACACGGAGAAGATTAATAACGTGTATTAGTTTGTTTCTCTTAGACATCATTTTCAGACAACAGTGGATAAAATAAAATATCAAAGTTTAAGACAGTATGACAATATAAGCAATTAAGGTTTTGCATCTAATGGAATCTAAGGTAAATATTTATGAAATTCATAAAAATAGTAAGTATTACAGAATTTTTGATCTAAAATGTAAAAAAGTAGTGATGATGCATAGTGTGTTTTTGGCTTTGGAAAAGAGGTGATGGTGGTTGGAATATGCAGAATCACAGAGAAAAAAATCCTTTAGTACACATTTGTCAATAAAGTGTTCTCCATTGTCCTCATAAGCATCCAAGAGAAGAACAACAGAATCACTCTATCAGTGAATGATGAGTTATAGCTAATTAATCAAGCATATTGTGGCTAAATAGAAAGCCATTGTCAGGTTTTTGATATGTCAGCAGTAAAGCAGCAGAACTGCATCTGTCCTGTCATGTAAATGTTTCCCTCTCCCGCTGTTTGCCAGGTGTTTTGGGGAGGAAACGTGTCTATCCATCCCAGACATCAAAGCCATAGTTATGGTCCTCCCACCGAGTGAGC
The DNA here is from genome assembly GCA_014773175.1 of Lucifuga dentata. NCBI lineage: Eukaryota > Metazoa > Chordata > Actinopteri > Ophidiiformes > Bythitidae > Lucifuga > Lucifuga dentata. The sequence goes on from VXCM01001683.1 coordinate 40,152, forward strand.
CGCGAATCACCATTACAGGATCTAATCAGCTTGTCAGGCCTGCTGCTGACCTCCAGGGCCCTCTGGGTGTGGCCCCCTTCAAAGAGCTACACATCACCAGCACCGTAATAAAGGGAGACATGAGCTCGCCATACAGTGGTTGTGAGTGGAGAGATTCATATGTCACAAAAAAAATAATACAATAATACAGCGACATTGGAGACAGTATGAGAATATGATGCATTGATTTGATTTTCGTTTAGCTTCCGCAGCTTTCATTCAGCTATCTGCAAACTAGATACTTTGCTATTCTGTCATTTTAAATCTTTTTGCAGATGTTACTGTGTGGTTGTGAGTTAATGTCCATGAATACAGTCCACAGGCCAGGTGTGATGGAGGTGATGCACAACCTGGACTATTGTGATGTATTGGTAATTGGGGAGGAACTGAATCCTGAGAGAGAGAGTCTAGAGATTCATCATAGCGCTTTGCTGGGAAAACACCTGGATGCCACCAACTCCACCTCAGGAATATCAATATACGGTAGGGGTGAGGCTGGAGGGTTTGTGTGCATGTGTGAGGGGAATTGGTAACACAATGATAGGATGGGTGGTATGTTGTGGGAGTGCTCCTCTTAGCTGACTTAAGATCTTAAAGAAGATCTGATTTTAAAAGATTTAAAGGACCATAGCAGTGAGGTTTTTTTTTATTCATCTTTATTCACATTACAACAAGAACAAAACAATATCCCCCCCCCCANAAGGAAAAAAAAAAAACACCATACCAGTGAGTTTTCATGTTTAAGCCCAATATATACAACCCACACACGTGTTGCTTTACTGACGACCAATTTCCAAAATATTAAACTGTATTTTAGTTTTCCTGTTATTTTTTTTAAATTCCCCAGTCTTTGAAAATCAAATTTTCAGGTGATACACCCACCTTAAAATTAAATGTTTCGCCTTCTAACACTTATGCACGATTATAGAAGGCACGGTCAGTTTAATTTTTCAGTAAAAGCCTTCTTCTCCTTTGACAGCATTTCCTGGCGGAGACATACATTGTCTTCCATGCATAATTATGTTAATACTGTTTTTTCTGTGTGATTAAGGTGTGGATTCCATGGCCCACTATGAACAGGCATTGAGACAAGTTCACTACAGATACTGGCGACCTGCCACCCTTAGTGAGAGAAAGTTCAGACTCACTTGCTCGGAACTAAATGGACGTTACACCAGCAATGAATTCAACCTGGAGGTCAGTTTTCTGTATTTCTGCCATCATCTTTCAGCTCTTTTTATACTTCCTCGCTTCCTGCCTTGCACTGTTCAGTCATCCCATCTGTCATGCATTTTTATTTTCCCGCTCCTCCTCCCCATTGCTTTCATCTTTAAATCCTGTCATCAGTAACAATCAGCCTTCCTCATACTCATATTTTTCTTTCTTCACATTTCACACACATTAGCCTGCATTACCAAGCTCCGTCTTTCTCTGTGAGTGTAATGTTTTTGTCCTTACAGGTCAGTGTTCTTCACCACTCAGCACCTGTGGAGCACGTCAATCATATGGCTGCCCAATCCCAGTACCTGAGACCAGTGCATCACCCACTCATGATACACACTCGCAACTCACACATGTCAGGTGAGCCATAAAATAAATGTAACAGAAAAGGATTACGGAAATAATGATATAACAAGAAACTGCTGCATTTAAAAAAAAAAAAAATCTAGTTAAACCTTAGTTTCTTCTGTATCACAGAAACTGAAACNGCTGCATTTAAAAAAAAAAAAAATCTAGTTAAACCTTAGTTTCTTCTGTATCACAGAAACTGAAACTACCTCCGTTAGTGCTGCTTCAACAAAATAGAAATACACATTTTTTTTTTAAACAACACACTCATAGTTTTGATTGTATTGCATCCTCTTAAATAAACTTGTATTTTTACAACCTGGCTCTTATTTATTTAGTTTTGGCTCACATTCAATCAGTTATTGTAATGTTTTGCTTACCAGGTTAATAATCTGGTCCACAAGGCATCATCCACAAGCAGACACACAAGGGCTCAGAATAACTATTTTAGAAAAGATAACAAAGATGAACATTAAAGTGATTATTCTAATTTTCCATTGTAACCATCTATTAGATTTTGTTTCTTCCTGCAGGTTGACTTATCATAGTTTTCATATTTGTGTTCACATACACATTTACAACCCAATGGACAATAAATTGTACACTTCAGATTTATTTGACTTCGTTTTCAACTGAGGTTCTCATAATGTTGTTAAAGTGGAAATTGCAATACAGGTAGAATATTACAGAGACCAAAAAAAAAAAAAAAAAANAAAAAAAAAAAAAAAAAGAAGGAAAACAGGATATTTTACAATATGCTACAATGCTACAGTAAAATAAGAAAGACTTTGGCTTTTTGTTTTTCATTGAGAACTGTTCAGTCAGATATTTGCATTCTATGTAGACCAAGACTCTTTTTTATCCATTAATGTATTTATATGTGTCAGTATCTTAACCATTGAGCTCAAATTTGTGACAGTCCATCTTTTTTTATGTCAGTTTGACCCTCAAAAAGGTCTTGAGGACAAAACTAGGGAGGCATGAAAGCAATATAATATAATATAATATAATACAATACAATACAATACAATACAATACAATATAAGAATAAGAATAATAAATGGATATTATGTGTGTTTCTTCTAAACCAACAGGGGCAGCACCTCCAGCAGCCACAGTAGTGATTGTGGTTTGTATCACCGCCCTGGTGGTCATTGTGGTGATCGGCATCATCAGGATCCACACCACACACCAGGAGGGGTCCAGAGAAGAGGAGGAAGAGGTCAAGGACACTGAGGTGGACTGGGACAATGCTACAGTCACAATCACTGTCAACCCCATGGAGGTAACTTTAACAACTTTGGACTTAATTTTCTCTTTAATTATTCCCTTAAAATTAGAAGAAAACATTTCCATGTTCATATTTAATTATGTTTAAGAAACTGAACATTGCTATTGTTTTCCTATGATGGTTTCTCACAAATAAATAATTTTGCATTTGTTGCCACAGTGTATTAACTGGAATTGGGTGATTATACTCCGTCATGTCTTGTTCTGTAGAACATAAGAGGACCTCAGACCATCGAGGAGGAGGAGGTAAAAATGAAAGAAGAGGATGAAGAACAGCCAGGCGCAGTCTCAAGTGCTGATGAAGAAGGAGAGGATGAGGAGAGAAAGGAGCCAGTGGAGAGGAAGCAGAAGGGAAATCTGAAGGGAAAGTTGGACAGTTCCTCCGTAACATACTGACTATACAAACACACACACACACACACACACCTACTATACAAACACACACACACACCTTCTCTGTCTCCATCTGTCTCTCTGATGTACACACATCATTTCTCGTTACATCTTTCTCTCTCGTCTACACACACACACACACACGCACAGAAAGAATCCCTGATAAAAGATAAAACATCTTATTGACGATTATATACAACATTGTGTAAACAAAACCTTCAAGGTCCCATGTTTCTATTTTTAATGAAACATCTTTCTCTGCTGGACAAAATCATAACTGCCACAAAACTGGCTGTATTCTCAATTTTGGAAAACATTATTTGATGCATTATTCACATCAATAAACATCAATAAACCCGGGCAAAATATATAGTAAAAACCAACCACACACAGTTGTATAAGTCATTCATTTTATGAGCAAAGATTAGCTGATATACTGATAGAATCAGCATAGCAATCAAGAACCTGATATTGAATATGGTGATGCAAATATTTCTCTCCATTTCGTGCATAGACATAGGGATAGTGTGTGTTTAATATGCATTTAATATTTGCAGGTAAATATGTCATCAAGATTAATGTTTTTAATCAGACTGTCCAAGAAGATGAGATGTATCCATAACTGATTTTAAGTTTTTTTTAATTTGTTTCGTTCTTTGTTTGGTTCTACTTTGATGTGATAAAAAAGAAGCACATTTGTATGTTTTAATACAAGTCCTTTTGATCTGTATAGTTGGTATAGCATAACTTTACTGTCACTCATCTTTTACTATTCTAACCCCACCGGTGTCTAACATTTTCCATTTTCTTGAAGTTTATGTGATCAGTGCTGAGTTTCTCCAAATCCACCTTAATGCCATGGTTCTTTGGCCTAAAGGGAAATAAGATTCCAGATAAGTTATCTTCTAGCAGAAAAATACATTTAACACATCCCACTCTTATTTTTGTTTCCATACAAAACAGAGTTATTACCAGTTGAGTAACATCTGCTCTAGGTTTCTTAAGAATATCTTAATACAAAAGTGATAATTGTTCCATCATGAGCAAATAGAGAAAAGTAATTCTAGTACTCTGCCTCAACCATATCTACACTCTGGTCTAATGTAGCCTTTGCCATTTGCTTTTCCAGCAGATCAATCAATTAATCAATCTTTAATTTGTATTGCATTTTTCCTACAAGAATACAACTCAAGGTGGTGCTTTTCAAGAACATGATTGACAAAAAGAAAGAGTCACTGAAAAACAAAAGAAATGAACAATGAAAAGACTAAGGAGACCAGTGAGACAAAGCATGAAGAAATGATACAGAGATATTGGTTATTTAGGAATATCCCTTCTTTCCTCTTTTTTAATCCCATAGGAACCTGGTTCCTCTATGCAATAAAAGACCCGGTAACAACTTCCAGCACACAGAAACAGATCAAACAGCCCCTTGTGCCATTAAAGTTGAATGACCTACAGAGAAACTTTGTAAAGAGGCTGTGTGAACTCATAAAGCAAAACTAGAAATTATGATGATCACTTCTTATGATTCCCTGTCCCCACAAAACAACTATGACTACTCCATCATTTCAGTTGTCTTGTGTCATAATTAGAACAGATTATTTATATAGGATAAAACAAAATTGAGCTTGTGAATATTTGTGGTTCATTTTTAAATAATCTAAAAGTAGTTAACGACACAACTTGTTGATGTTGCCCAATTCTAATTTGAGAAATCACCTCCAATCAATTTTTAATGTACAGACAGTATCAGCTGCTATCAACTTTACTTTAGTCTTTACTCTATTGGCCTTTAAGCACCTGTGATTGTGATGTCATCATTGTGAAACAACTGCCTTGTTTCCCTTCTCCCTTTGTCATATTGTGCTTCTTGAAAGATTAAAGAGAACAGATTCTTTTCAACATAAAATCAAACTTGAACAAATGTTTAAGACACTTATTTTATATATCTGTTTCTTTTTCTTTTTGTAAAAAAAAAAAAGGCTGGGATTTCTCTCTCTTTAATGGTCGTCCCACTGCTCTCTGTATATTTACCAATAAAGAGTTGTTTTAGAATCTGCACATCTTCCCCCGTTGTATGAATGTGATTTAATTCTTTTGAGGCACTAAACTTTTCTACTGACAAGAATTATAAAGGTGAAAGTTTCATCCTAACGTGAACAAAACTATCAAGAGAGTCAGGGAGATGTCAATCAGTCACAGACTGTACACACCCAAACAGTCCTGAGAAGAGATCTAATCTGGAAAATACCTGAAATCAGGTGGGTGGGTGAACCATGCGCAAACAGAGCAACTGACTTCACTGGACTGTTTTCATGGCAGACATTTTCCCAAGTCCCAAATAATTGATTCTGAATCATAGAAAATAATATGTTATATTGGTTAACAATAATCTCTCTCTCTCTCTCTCTCTCTTTCTCTCTCTCTCTCTCTCTCTCTTTCTCTCTCTCTCTCTCTCTCTCATGCAATAACAGCAAGCAGCAGCTCACACGCTAGGCTGAACTTTGTGAACTAATTGCAGCTCATTGTGCAGCACCCACACACTGCTGCTTGGTCATACAAACCAGAAATATTCTGTCTGAAATTGTTCAATATCAGACTGCAAAGCTTTAAGGAAATAATTAGCCATCTTTCTAATTTTGTACCTTTCTTTGGGCCAACTATTGGAAATATTTTTGGAAACAGATTCCCAGAGGGTTATTGTTCTTTTTTATTTTTTATTTTTCTTTACAATGCTGATACTTAATGTACACAAAGTCAAACTAGGAGAGCAGATTAATGATCATGAGCGACAAAAGTGGCATTCAGGCCATATCTGGGTTTAAAAAGCATTACTTGACAGACCTGTGGATCTATTTGGGGATGTAGCAGTAACACCGATTTCTTTTTATGCTGTTTAGGCAGTTATGGCAACACTGAAAAGGTCAATCACACAATAGTTTCAGATCACTGATCCCCATCTTCTGCCTTGTAATACTTGAACATGGGTGCAGCTTCAAAGATAAACACATACCAGAAAACATCTTTGTTAAGGAGGCCTCCAGGAAAGGTGCAGCTCACAGTTGGCTCCAATGCCTATGTGATAGATTTATTTTGGATGATAGTCAAACTCATAATTACCATGCGTAATGCTTTTGATGTCTGCTTTATCCTTTGGGTATATTGCGAGAACTTAATGTACTGTTTTAAGTGTTGACAACACAAAAAAGGGCAATTTGCTGGTCAAAGCATGACTTCAATATGCCCTCTACTTTTGTCTAAAAGGCTGTCTATCTGCCATCTACTGATTATCTGTAGTTATTGCATCTTCTGGTGTTATGAAGCAAGGCACTGACCTGCCTGCTGGTATGGTGGAGATGCACACTGGTCAAAGCAGCGTCCAAATGTGATTATGTGTAAGTGTGTGATAGTGGAGCAGGTCACTGCTGAAAAACGCATCTGTGCTCAACCAACCTCCTCTATCTACGTCTTACTTTGTACATCCAACTTTCCCTTCTCAAAGAAATTAAGCCTTTTTTTTTTTTTTTTTTTTTAATGTCTTTGCACCTGAACATCAAAATAAACTCACCACAAAGACCACAGTAAATAATTTTTTTTCCAGCCAATTTGGTAATTGTATCTATAAAAACTAGCCTAATGTGTTTTTTTCCTCCTGGCCATGCACGCATTCTCAGTTGGTTATAGAACTTGTGAACTCATCCATTCAATTCATCAGTAACTGTTGAGGCTTATTAGTGTTATAGGTCCAATTCAACAACAACAACAACAACAGTTATTGAGAAGGTGCCACCTGCCACTTGTACTCATACGTTCAACTTATAATGGTTCAAGTTACTTGTAGAAGCAGGTTACTCTATCTGGAAGGTTGGATAATACAGCCAAAAAAAAACAAAACAAAACAAAAAAAAAAAAAAAANAAAAAAAAAAAAAACGATGGCTGAACAACTGAGCAGACATATGGCTTTTATAGTGCATCCACATACAAACCAGTAGGGTCAACCACACCAAGTTTAGCCCAAGCAGATATAATGTGGATATAGGATTGATTAATCAATTACAATATATATGTCCTTTACTTGGGAAGTGTACGGTTCACAGACAAATGTAGGCGTAGAAGATCTAGAAATCAGACAGGAAACGATGCTTTCTATTACTCAGTCCAGCGCTTTTTAGACTTGGACGAGTCACCGAATCATTCATTTAAAAAAATCAGACTTTTAAAAGAATCAGACTGTTAAAAGAATCGGGTGATCTGCTTCATACCTGGAACTGAATCATATAATTCATCATATTTTGTTTGATGACATTGTTTTAATTTTAAACCAGCTGTTTTCAATAACAATATATATATATTTTTTTTTATGTCAAATTTTATTTTCAGTTTCAATTAAAGTCACTGTTCTGGCCCCATAATCTTGATCATTGCCAGTGAAATAAATGGCCAAAATGAGACAAAGTGAAACCTGTTTTTGCCAAAAATCACAACTCACTAAGTTAAGATCTATTTTTTCCAAGGCGGAAATAGTTCTGATTATTTGTGCTTTTATCTCATCTCAATTGGACAATTGCAATTCCCTTTTTAACCGTCTTTACAAATCATCCTTAAATTGTTTGCAATCTGTCCAAAACACTGTGGCACATATTTTATTAAATTCTAGGAAGAGATCTCATATCCAATTTTAAAATCTCTTCATTGGCTCCCTGTCAGTTTTAGAGACAGTTTTATAACTCTTGTTTTAACGTTTAAGGCTTTGCATGGTTAGACATCCCAATACATCTCAGAGCTTTTCCAGTTGGTCCCTCAGATCTTCAGAACAGAGATTGCTGGTAGTGCCCCTTGCACGTTTTAAAACGCATGGAGATCGGGCCTTTGGGGTAGTAGCACCAAAACTATGGAATGGGCTGCCATCATCCCTTTGTTTTAGATTCAGAGAAGGCTTTTAAAAAACAGCTTAAGACATGCCTTTTCAGACGGGCATTTGGGTACAGGTAATACCCTGTTTGTTTTGTTTGTCTAATTATGTGTCGGAACTTGTGTTGTTTTCTCACCATATCTACCTGTTTGTATTGTTTTTGTTTTGTTTTTTTGTTTGTTTGTTTGTTTTTTGCATTTCTTTTTTCTTTTCTTTTTTTTGCTTCTATTTAGTACTGTTTATGTAAAGCACTTTGTGACTGTGTCTGTGAAGGGTGCTCTATAAATAAATTTTGTGTAAGTAAAGTAAATAAGTATTTACTCTTACAACGCCAAGTACACACTGCTACACTAGGCTGTTGTTGTGTCTCCATGTATCTACAAGGAAACAGTTTCACCTCAAAGTCAGTTGATGCACATTTACAAGCAATATTTTTTTTGATATTTTTCATGACAGAGTTTAACACAAAACACCATGTACAAACGCACTTACACATACCCACTTAATAATAATGATGATAATAATAATAATAATAATAATAATAATAATAATAATAATAATAATAGATTCAATCCGATTCAATCAAAAGGGGAAAAAAACAGCAATTATTATATACAATAGAAAACTTTATACACATATTTGCTTAGGGAATGAATCGGTTAATTGGACATGATTGGGTGTTTCTCATCAGACTGTCCAGCTGATGTGGGTTTTTTTAAATGAGTCGAACTTCCCATGTCTAGCAGATTTATGATGGCACAGCCTGATATCCACTGCTGGGTCAGGGAATATATGAAGTCACCATTTAACATCAGCTTTGGGCTGAAAAACTCATCAACTTGTTGCACATATTACCAGGTAAATGTCATTTTTGAGAGTGACACACATTATCTTAGTCTTTAGATATACCTCAAGAATGCCTTGACCATAATTTATTCCACATCTATGATCTATAAGGAAATTGAAAAAGGATGCAGCTTGTTTGGATATTAAAACTATTAAATAGTCTATTCCTTCTCATTTACACCCTCTGGATAATATCCAGTCAGATGATACAAACTTTTATTTGTATTTCCTGGATTTAACAGTCAAACAGGCTTAACCATCAAAGGTAGCATTTGAAAATTGATTCGTTTGCACTCACTTCCTCTTGGGTGTGTACCAAATGGAACACCTCCTAGTTTCAGGTTTTATGTTTGACTGTGGTTTTTCTGATTACCTTTTTTGTAATGTTCCAAAATGAATATCAGCATAGTAAAATTTTCAAGGATGTTTCCCAACTGAATGTTAGTCACGAGTGATGCCTATAAAATTATACCAAATGATCCTATCACAAACATAACGGACGGAAAAGAATAATCAAGACAACATATTTCTGTGGTGAGATCTTTTTTGTTGGTTTACTGAGTGAAAAATGTTTAAAAAGAGAATAGGATATTTATCTCAGGTCTTGAGGATTATAATTATATCTCAGTCTATGCTTCAATCGGTGATTCATGGAAGACATGGATACTCTAATTTTAAACTCTTCAAGGTAATCCCACTGATCAGCTACATCAAAAGCATGACTTCATTTTCAGCAAAGATATTATGATTGCTTAAAGATCCAATAGCTCTCCTGTTTACCCTGTTTATATAGTAATATGGTACTATGATATGCTGTTAAGGGCTGTGGAGTGTGTGATGTTTTCAGCTGTGATTCAACTTTTATAGAGAAGCAAAGAAAGATGTAAGTGCTGGTGGGGTCACTATCATCCTTCTGGTGCTGGTATCACTGAGCATCAAGGAAACTACAGCCAATGTAGCAAGTACCATACCAACATGCAGCGCTGTTAGTACTACACCACTTACAAATGTACCTGGTAGAGAACAAGAACCATGAAACTATGAAACTATTTCATAACAGCAGCTATTTGATCCTTCCACAGTTGCAAGGATGTCCACCTGTATGAAGAACACTCCACTTCAGAAATCTTCGTCTGGGAATGAATGGTACGAGTCTTGTGGCTGCCAATGTCTGAAGTATTTTGGCGAAAAGTTGACCTTTGAAGAGGCAGAGGTAATGCATTCATGCAAACGCTAATAGTTTTATCAGGATATAAAGAAAATACCAGCACAGCTTATGCCTCCATAATGAAATTCTAGCCAAAGACTGACAATGAAAATATTTTTTTTTCAGGATGCCTGTCAAACCGAAAATGGTCACCTAGTGTCAGTTCGCAACAGGAAGGAGCTTGATGGACTGTTATGTCTGATCTTGATGTCTGCCAGGAAGGAAGAAGAAATTTGGCTGGGAGCCACAAGACAGATGAGCAGTATATTTTTCCACACAAGCACATAAACTACTGATAGATACAGTACCATGAAAAGTATTTTCCCATTCCTGATGTCTTCTATTTCTGCATATTTGTCACACTTAATTACATCAGATCTTAAACCAAAATTTAAAATAAGACAATGATAGCCTGCTTAAACACAAAATAAAAGGTTTAAATGATCATTTCAATTATTGAAAATGTAATGAAAATTGTAATCAAGCTCAGGTGTATTTAGTCTAACTCTAGCTGAACCTAATTACCAATTAAAATTGGTTATGTGGTTGATTAACTAAGGCGGCAATTACTTTTTGATATGGGTGATATAGGTGTTGGTTGCAAAGCTTTTTTCCTTCAATAAGTGAAATGATCATTTAAAAAGTGTATGTTTTGTTTACACAGTCTGTCTTTGTCTTATATTAAGTTTTGTTTGTAGATCTAACACAATTAATTGGGGAAAAATATGCAAAAATTGGAGAAATCAGGAAGGAGCAAATACTTTACCACAGCACTGTATGTGAATAAGAGAAAATTCATCCTTAGGGACACTCACTGAATGGCTTTTTATTTATTTATTTATTTATTTATTTATTTATTTATTTATTATTTTTTAGGACACTAAAGAGTTTGCCTGGCTTGATGGACCCAAGTTAGACAGCCAGACTTTGCAGGCAAGCAGGAGAAATGTCTGCAAACAAACTTGAGTGGTAAGTGAAAAAGATATCAGGGACAGAGGGAAATTTAAAAGACAGAGATGAGAAAGGCAAAGACAAATAGAAACAGAATGACCAGAAATATGTTTTAATCATGTTTAGGAGAGAGTTGCACCAGAGATGTGAGAGATGTGGTGATAATAGAGAAACACTGAATAAACTGTCTTAGCTGGTTAAATTGCTGAAAGATCCAGCAAGACAAACCATGTGATTAGACTTCATCAGGAGTCTTCAGATTCCTTTATTGAACTGTTTTAGAACCCTACCAGACACCTCTTTGTGATGTTTCTGGTCTGATGGGAATCTTCAAATTTTCAAAACAAATTACAGGCATCGTAAGATCTATCGTCTATCATGAAATCTAACAATGCTAACATTTACTGCAATATTGAAGCGGTGTTTACTAAATGTGCTCAATTGATACTAGTTTATTTCCATGTAAATGAGTTGTGTTGTTGTGTTGTTAGCCTGCTTAGACTAATCTCATCTACTGTATTTTCTGTTTTTCGGGTTGGGGGAACTGGAATGATCTCACTTGTTGGCTTAAGCTGGCTTTTGTGTTTGCCTGCGAGGAATGAACATCATCAACTGATATTTAGGTTCATATGTGCTGATTTGAATTTAAAGTTTAATGCTGATTTTGAAATTAATTAACTGATGAAATGTAACTCAGAGTTACTGTGCATTTCCAAATAAACAACTAAGTGCAACAACAGTGCAATAAAAAATTTGTGTGGCTTTTTTGGTGATTCACTAACACCTTCTATCTATGATTACAGTTTCTCTGTCTTCTGTCTGTCTGTGTTACCAATATCTCGAGAACCCTGCACTGTATGAAGTTGAAATTAGGCAGGTTTATTGCTCAGGACCCAAGGACGTACAGTGTCGTGTGCAAAGTTGTTTGGATGAGCGGTTCTTGAATTGAGCTGTGCCGGTAAAAAGTAGTTAGTCAGAGCACAGCAGTATACATTCCAGGCATGACGACAGGATATGCTCCGGGGCACGGTGGCAGGATACGCTCCAGGTGCAGCAGTGCCATGGTCTCAACCGACCAGTACAGCAAACAAAGCTAGCTCACAAGGGCGTGCAGAAGTTGTTTGGGAAGTTGAAGTTGTTTTGAGGCTGTGCAGGTAAAAACTATGTTTCACTAGCATTGCTAACCTACGATGGCCATGCTGCTACTATTGTTAGACACCAAACAAAACTAAACTAACGTTATATCTATAGACTTACAGATCAATAGTTAGTTGTTCAACACCGAAGGGAAACGGAGTTGTAAGAGTTTAAATAGCCTATTGTAAAAAGGCAGGAATCTCTGTCTCTCTGTTTGTGGCTCCATTATCTCTGGAACTCGCACGATCGTATGATGTTGATATTCAGCAGGTATAATTCTCAGAACCCAAGGACATGCAGTGTTGTGTGCGAAGTTGTTTGGATAAATGGTTCTCGAATTGAGCGGTGCCGATAAAAAGTTATCTGCGTGAGGCAGGATATGCTCTAGGCGCAGTAGCATATGCTCCGCTTCACAAGCACTATGGCAGGCTGCAGCACACACCATGAAGTCCGGCCGGTCCAAACATGCACGTTTTCAATGGGCACTGCACTAGTCTAACTATAAAGACACTCTCTGTCTGTGGTATCAATATCTCTAGAACTAGGCACTGTATGAAGTTGAAATTCGGCAGGTTTATTGCTCAGAACGTAAGGACGTGCAGTGTCACGTGAAGTTGTTTGGATGAGCGATTTTCAAATTCAGCTGTGTCCATGGCCTTACACACCAGTGAGGTCACCTAGGTCCGGACCTCGGTATTTTTTCGTAGGTGTATAATAAAAGTCGTGAAATAATCGCCTAAAAATCATTTTACTTTGGTGCAGCAAAGTTATTATATCATGGCAAAATGACCGACTTGCTCATCTGATCGTCATTGCTGTGTGTGTGTGTGCGCGCGCGCGCGCGTGGTGTGGTGCAGTGCAGTGCATTATCTTGTTTGTTACTACAATATCTTTGCTAAACACACACCGAGGTTCTTTACGTAAAGCCGACACCGGATTTTGACCTGCAGATTTAGATTTTTAAAGAAACCGGCATATAAACCGACCCCCTGATGTTGTTCCATCAGTTTATTTGTTTAGCAAATTACCTGTTTTTCTGAGAATTATCATAGTATTCCTGTGATTTTCCGAACAGCTGATTACCATAAGTGACATTAGCTAACATTAAGTTTTCTGGACTCGTCTGAATCACATTGATGAAGGTAAGGAAAGTTTTATAAATGAGATATAATTATCACGGCGCTTATTTAGATTATTTAGCTGTGTAATTATAGTGATTTATTTATTTATTTATTTTTTAAGAATCTCACCCGTTACGTGTTTTCAGTAATTATCCTGTACCTGAGTCGATGCGGGTCTGTCTATGTGCTGGAACATTCAGCTATGCAGAGTTTTGGAATTCCCTCAGCCGACCCCCTGATGTTGTTCCATCAGTTTATATGTTTAGCAAATTACCTGCTTTTCTGGGTATTGTCATAGTATTCCTGTGATTTTCTGAAAATAATCCACATACCGGTAAACATGATATTTATTTCAGCAGCTGATTACCATAACTGATGGATCACAGCTTATTGGCTAACCCTAACCCTAACCCACAAAATGTGCTGAATAAGATGTTTAGTCAGGAAATACATCATTCTAAGGTATGATTTAAACTATTTTCCATGGGTAGTTGTAATGGGTAGTATTTCTACCCTTGGAAATTTCGTTCTCTGGGATCCAATTTGAATTACTTTTCTTTACGTTCTTTACAGTGGAACCAAAAGGCTCAATTTAACAACACAAACACCTAGCATCATTATAGTGTAATATAGTATTATTGTATAAGACACATTTTGCTTGTGTTTAAGTGCCGTGAAAAAGTATTGGCACCCTCAGGTCCAGGCATTATTTATTTAATTTTTATTCAAGTTGCAAACAGTAGGGTTGTCATAACTTAAACAAACATTCAAATGTTCAAAACAAACATATGTACAAGTGAAAATTGCTATACCTTAACAAGAAAAGTGCACAAAACAACTTTAGTTCAAAAAGCCCTGTGAAAAAGTATTGGCACCCTATAGGAGATAGTCCCCAAAAATGGAGCATGTCTTAACAATAAAATGGCAAGAAGTGTTCTTTAACAAAAAAAGCTTCACTGAATTAACATGCAACATGTCCATTTGCAATAGGCAAATCTTATGATGCTGGAAAACAGCTCATTTTGAATCTTAGTTCCATGTGCAAAAGCAGAGCCAATGGCGAAACAAAAAGAACTGTCTAGTGATCTGAGAGAGTAATTGCTTCTCATCAGTCTGGAAATGGGTACAAAGCAATTTCAAAAATTCTGGATATACCTGTATCCACTGTCAGAGCAATTATTAAAAAGTATGAACAGCATGGTACAACTCCCTCAATCTGGTTGCCCAAAGAAAATTTCAAGCAGAGCAGAGAGAAATACGCTCAAGAACATTGCCGCTAACCCTAGACTAACATCTAAAGACATCCAGAAGTCTCTTGCAGCTGCTGATGTTCATGTTCATGACAGCACAGTGAGGAAACTACTCAGCAAAAATGGGATTCATGGACGTGTTGCCAGGAAGAAGCCACTCCTTTCAAAAAAGAATATTGCTGCTTGACTACAATTTGTGAAAGAGTACATTGGAAAACATGAAGCATTCTGGAGGTCAATTTTGTGGTCAGACGAATCAAAAATTGAACTTTTTGGCAGAAATGAAAATCACTGTCTGGAGGAAAGCCAACACTGCATTTCTGAAAAAGAACCTGGTTCCGACTGTAAAACACGGTGGTGGGAGTATTCTTGTTTGGGCCTGTTTTGCTGCAGGAGGGCCTGGAAACCTTACAGTAATTGACAGCTTGATGAATTCATCTGTCTATCAAAGCATATTAGATGAACATGTCAAGGTCTCTGCCAGAAAGCTTTACCTGGGTACCAAGTGGATACTACAACAAGACAATGATCCGAAGCATTCCAGCAAGTCAACAGTGGAATGGCTGCAGAAGAACAGAATAAAAGTTCTCCCATGGCCCAGTCAGAGCCCAGACTTGAACCCAATCGAGATGCTGTGGCAAGATCTCAAGGCAGCTGTTCACCAAAGGAAGCCATCCAACTTAACTCAGGTGAAGCAGTACTGCGTGGAAGAATGGGCAAAAATTTCTCCATCTCGATGTAAAAAACTAATCAGTGGTTACAAGAAACGGCTTGAAGAGGTTATTCTAGCATAAGGAGGTGCAACAAGTTACTAACTGGGTGCCAATACTTTTTCACACCGCTTTCTGAACTAAAGTTGTTTTGTGCACTTTTCTTGTTAAGGTATAGCAATTTGCACTTGTACATATGTTTGTTTTGAACATTTGACTGTTTGTTTAAGTTATGACAACCCTATTGTTTGCAACTTGAATAAAAATTAAATAAATAATGCCTGGACCTGAGGGTGCCAATACTTTTTTACGGCACTGTATGTACTGTTTGAGACACATTTCTATAATCAAATCCAAAATGATGCAAACTCAAACACAAAGATGAAATAAAGAAGGTGTATATAATTTTACTAAATTGTTTTAATATACTTTTGCAGGAGAGACATGAGAAGTCACAGAGAAAGGGACAGCAGTGAATACAGAGGGTGAGAGAGAACAAAGAGTTGAAGACAGAGAGAAATGAAAGAATGAATGTAATGCTGAGGACAGAGAGACAAGAGGATATGAGACAGAGGGAGCAGGTTATGAAAAGCAGAGACAGATCATTTATGCTACTGACTGACGTGGTTTTAAAGCTATTGTTGTTAAATTTTATCTCTCCAGACATCTTAAAATGCATGTATTTAGATCAGGGAAATCAAAATTTTTTTCGGGGGGGCATGCCCCCGAANCCCTGCGGCTGTATCTTGCTGTGCGGCTCGCACAGCAAGATAACAGGTGCAGCAGCATATACTCCGCTCCACAGGCACTTATGGCAGGCTGTGGCACACACCATAAAGTCTGGCCTGGTCAGAACAGGCACGTTTTTAATGCACTAGTTTATACAATTCAGCTTTCATTTATGAAATACTTACTGTGGTTTAAGAAAATTGGATTGCTGAAATACAGCAGCAATCATCTCACTGAATTGGTAAGCCTACTTCTAGTTTTTCATGTCAGTATTTGTGAAGAGAGAGTGTGTGTGTGTGTGTGCGTGCGTGTGTGTAAGTGATATAACAATAACAACACATAGGTAATTCTGTTATATAAGGTTGAATTCCAATAAAAGCATGAGCACAAATGTGTAGCATTATTAAAATTTATTTCCAAAATATGTAATTAAATTTGACAAGGGCACACCGGTCATGTTTTTAGTATAAAATGACACAGATAATAGAAAAGGTTGCCCACCAGTGGTCTAGACACATCCCACCTTAAAATTCAATGTTTTGACTTCTAACACTTATGCACAATTGTAGAAGGCATGGTCATTTTCATTTCTCAGTAAATGTCATCTTATCCTGGGACTATGTTTCCTGGCAGAGACACTGTCTTCTGTGCAGCTCCATGTTGTATCAGTTTAATAAAGTTACTTTGACAAAAAGAAAACTAATGCATCTTGTTTGCTGTGATGGATTACTTGTCTCAAGCACTTCTGAAGTCTCTATAAGATGATTTTAATAGTGTACTGGAATGAACTGAAGCCAATGGTAGCCTGGAAGGTAGGAAAAAACATACTGAAATTTACCGCTAAAGTAGTATATTTTGCAAAATGGTTGTCAATAAAGTAATGGGTATGAAGAATGTACATATTGGGCTCAAACATGCATGATTGCCAGTATGATCCTTTAATTTTAAAACCTGGATTATTTAAAGGATCATATCACCCATTTTGCATGTTTGAGCCTAATATATTCAATTTTCATGTCAGGTTACTGACAATCATTTCCCAAAGCATACTATTGGAACAGTGAGTTAATTTTTTTTCCTACCTTCCAGACTGCCATTGGTTTCAGTTCATTCTGGTACACTATTAAAATCAACNTTTTTCCTACCTTCCAGACTGCCATTGGTTTCAGTTCATTCTGGTACACTATTAAAATCAACTTGTCGATACTTTAAACATTCTTGGGATAGGTAATCCATCATCATGAAGAACACATGTATTCAGGTTTTTTGTAATTTTGGCATTTAACCACAATAAAAAAGCGCAGAGTGAATTTATGTCTCCACCGGGAAATATAGTCCCAAAAGAAGACCTGTGTTTATCGAAAAATTTTAATGACCGTAACGTCATAATTTTGCGTAACTTTTAGCAAGCAAAACATCAATTTGAATGTGGATGTATCACTTGACTATTTCATTTTAAAAGAGATTTTGGAAAATATCAGGAAAGCTGAAATACGGTTTTATCCTTTGGGAAATGATTGTCAGTAAAGTAACATGTATGAAAATTGAATATATTCAGCTCAAACATGCAAAATGGTTGGTATGGTCCTTTAAATCCTGGACAAAGCCACTGTCAGTGTGTTATTAGTCCCGCTTCAGTGCAATTTATTTTTCATTTGAAAACCAACACTACACTCATCTACAGGTGTATTTATTTGAATATGAAGTTTGATATGAACTAAATGTTCCATGTATTCAAAGTTATAAATATATATTGATTCAGATATCTTGCCTGTGGCTGCAGGGAACTGTGTTTCTAGTCTTCAGAATAACTGTTCTTCTGAGAATATTGGACTCAAGGAAGAATATATCACATTATGAAAAAATATCAATTTTGTCCATTTGTAAAATTAACATTCAACTGAACTTAAAATGGAATTATTCACAAACTCAGTAAAATATATATGCACTTTTCCTATAGTTATTGGTTAGTTATTAGTTATTTCATTGTGCACAACATCCAATGTAAGAGCCTGCAGAATAACTGGAACTGCAGCAGGTTTAGATGCAGCCCTTGAAATGCAACCACACAAGCTCTGAAAAGGAAAAAGCCTCCAGGAAAGGGAAGGGACCTTTGGCTGGTTCCCTAATGTGCACTTTCCACAAACTGGCTGGTCCTGTTTAAAGATATGTTTTGATCAGTGACGACTGATGTATGTGAAAGAGGAAACAACTGGACTGAAACAAAAATTGCTGATCACCATAATATTAGTGCCCATGCCCAACATCTCTTCTGCATCTCATGTAGAAAAGATGTTGAGAAAACTGGAAGAGAAGCGGTTGTTCACAGTAACACCTTAAAGTCAAGCATGTGTATGTCAGTTTTCAGTCTGTCAGATATTGTCAGACAACACTTCTCATTTGGCCATTGACATGACATTGGCCATTTCTTTGTCACTGAAGCACTTTGAATTCTAACTAAAGCTAATGTGGCTAAAGCTAAAGCCTTTACTTGCGATTTGTTTTCTTTTTATTTTACTTATTTCTTTGATATGTCTATATATATGTAAGTGTGTGTGTGTATGTATGTATGTATGTGTGTATACAAATATATATTATATATATGTAAATATATATATATATATATATATTACCCCCCACAAGATACCAGAGCATACAAGCCACCACCTCCAGACTATCCAACAGTTTCTTCCCCAAGGCGGTGAGGTCCCTCAACACCTTGCGCCCTCCCCGTGGGGAACACAGAAACTGACACACTCTCACACAATTTCTCATACTCAAACACATAACACACACAGACACTTATATACCACGTGTAGACACACAAACATACACACACACACACCCCTGCATTTTTTATTTTTTTTATCTTTGCACAAGATGCAAGACCACACTTCACGGAACTTTATGGAATTGCGAACTCTTTGCACAGACTTTTACTTCAGTAAACGTGTTCTTTGCATTTGCACTGTTGCACTCTTCTCTGTCTATACTCTTTGTCTTGTTACTGCACTTCTTGTCTATGTGCACTATGTCAAATGTAGCACCAGGAGGTCCTGGAGAAGTAGCATTTCATCCCTCATGATTCTGATATTATTTATGTATATTTTTAATAGAGTGATATGTCTTTTCTTGTTTTTGAGAATCACATACATTTTCTGAGTCTTTAGATACCCCCCAAAAAAGCCTTGACCACAATTTGTTCAACAATATTTCTAATTGAATATCTTAAAACATTTTATAAGGATGCAACTAATAGTTAGAATTAATAAATTATTTTCCTTCTTATTAATACCCTCAACATTATCAAGTCAGATGATATGAACTTTAATGTATTTCCTGGATTTATCAGTCAATTAGACTTAACCAACAAAAGTAGACTTTGAATTGCTCTTGGATGTGTAAACCCTGCAAAATATCTGAAAATCAATATCAGCATAGTAAAATTTTCAGGGGTGGATCCAAAATCACATGAATCTTATTCATGGGAGTTGGTTATAAAACTGTGACAAATGATTGTATCACAACAAGACGGAGCAGAGAAGAATAACCAGGACAGCAGATTTCTGTGGTGAGATCTTTTTCTTTGGTTTTGTCTGCAATACATTTTCTAAAAAAAATATAATGTGAATGTTAGTCTGTAAGATTATGCTTCCATTGATTATTCAAAGGAAGATATTGATGATTTTACTTTTAACTTGTAGAGATAATTTTACAAAGTGTAGATCTGCTATTTCAAAGATGACTTCATTTTCAGCAAAGATATTATGATCGTTTAGAGCCCAAATGGGTCTCCTTAGGGTTACTCACTGAATGATGTCTGCTGTTATGTGTATGAAGTGTGATATTTTCAGCTGTGATTCAACTTTGGCAGAACACTGTGAGAGCAAAGAAAGATGTAAACCATGAGTGCTGGTGGGGTCACTATCATCCTTCTGGTGCTGGTGTCACTGAGCATCAAGGAAACTACAGCCAATGTAGGCAAGTACAGAGCCACCAACATGCAGCATGCAGCGCACCTGGTAAAGAACAAGAACCATGAAACTATGAAACTATTTCATAACATCAACTTTTTGACATTTGCAGACACAGTTACAAAGATGTCTGACTGTATGAAGAATACTCCACTTCTGGAATGCTCCCATTTGGAAGGATGGTATGGGTCTTGTGAAGGCCGATGCCTGAAGTACTTTGAACTTGCAGTGAAGTTTAAAGAGGCAGAGGTAATACAGTCGTACAAACACTAATGGTTTTATCAGGATACAACCAGCACAGCTTGTGCCTCAAATATGAAGTTCCAGCCAAGACTGACACTTATAATATTTATTTTCAGGATATCTGTAAAAACTTCCACGGTCATCTGATATCAATTCGCAGCAAACAGGAGCTTGATGAAATGTTATGTCTGATCTTGATGTCTGCTAAGAAAGAAGCAGAAGTTTGGTTGGGAGGCGAATTACAGGTGAGCAGTGTATTCCTCCACACAAGCACATAACCAGAAATTCATCTTTAGGGACACTCACTAAATGGCTTATTTTTTTTATTATTATTTTTTAGGACAATAAAAAGTTTGCCTGGCTTGATGGATCCAAGTTTGAATATACTCACTGGCTGCCTGACCAGCCAGACTTTGAAACATCAGATGAGAAATGTATGCAAGCAAACTGGAATGGTAAGAGAAAAGATATCAGGGAAGAAGGAAAATTTAAAAGAAAAATGAGAAAGACAAAGACAAATAGAAATAGAATGACCAGAAATATGTTTTAAACATGTTTAGGAGAGAGTTGTACTAGAGATGAGAGAGAGAGATGCAGAGATAAGAGAGAAAACACTGAGTAAACTGTCTTAGCTGGTTAAATTGCTGAAAGATCCAGCAAGAGAAACCATGTGATTAGACTTCATCATGAGTCTTCAGATTCCTTTACTGAACTGTTTTAGAACCCTACCAGACACCTCTTTGTGATGTTCCTCGTCTGATGGGAATCTTCAAATTTTCAAAGCAAAATTGCAGTCATCGTAACATGAGTTTGTCATGGAAAATTTGAGCCTGTAATGAAATCTAAAGATGATAAAATTTACTCATATGTTGAAATGGTGTTTACTAAATGTGCTCTCTTCATACCACCATATTTCCATGTAAAAGATGATAGACCTGGCTGGATTTTTGACCTGCTTAGGCTTTGCTAATCTACTATGTACTTTTTTCAGAGTGGGGGAAATGGAATGATCGCAGGTGTTGGACCGAGCTGCCCTTTGTGTGCGCCATTGAATAAATGTCATCAGCTGACATTTAGATTCACATTGCTGAATTTAAATTAAAAATTTAAAGCTGATTTTGAAATTCAAGAATTGCTGCATTAGCTCCAAATAAAAAACTAGTGCAACAACACTAAGTGAAATTAAAGTTTTGTGTGGTTTTCTTTTCTTTGACATGAGGTGATTCACAAAAATACTTATATTAAGCCATCATTTATGAAACTTACTCTGGTTTAGTAAAGTTAAACTGCTAAAATAAAATCTTTCACAGTTTGTACTTAAGATGTAATTAAATTGCCATTTAAATGACAAACTTTAACTACAATATCATGATAAAATGTCAGTTTTTTTCATAATACTATAGCAGAGTGTGTAGGAAAGGGGAGGAGTGAAAGGGAAGAAACTCAGGAAGGTGAGTGAGGACGGCTGGGAGGTTGCAGGTGGAATAAACCAAACACATGTTGAGCCAGAGTGAAGAACAATAAAGAGAAGAAAGAGGGAGAAGTGAGCGTGTTTGAACTGAAATATTGCTGTTTTAATCCAGTTTAAAAAAGAAGGAAGTTACTTCAGTAAAATAAACAGAGTTCCTGAGAGTTCCGGATCCTGGACTGTGCCTGGATAGAGTGCTGATCCTTGGAGTGGGTTTAACTGATATTTTTTTGATCTTCATATTGTCTGCTTGGATGTAGCAAAGAAGCTGTCCATTCTAGTTGGATAGTATTTCTCACCCTGAAGTATTCTACACTCTCCGGGCTTCATAGACCTCTCATCTTTCCACATGTTAATCTTCTCCCTGTCCTCCCAAAAACCAAACTATCCTCCTGTTAACTCCTCCTGTTCGTCTATTAAAAATGAATACTGTACAGAGAATTATGTTTAATTTATCTAAAAGGAAGAGATCTCTGTGATCTCAGTTAAGAATGGGAGTGTTACTTCTACATTTGGAAACAGGTCGTTTTGTGGGTACTGAAGAGCAAAACAGATCTGCTCTCTTTGTGATTTACATGAAGTTGAAAATGAAATTCATTTTGCTCTTTATTGTCTTATGTATCATGTCCCAAAAACTAGCCTGTTTACTAAAAAGTTCCATGATGGATTAAAGAATGAAGATTAAAGTCTCTAATCTCAGAATTCTGACTTTAATCTCAGAAGTCTTCTTTTTCTTCAGTCCCCTTCCGTACATTTGGACCTGGAATTTACCTGAAAATTTCCCCATTTCCCTTCAGACTGTTTTCCCACTGAATACTTTTAACATGGACTACAACACCTCATTTATCCAGTTCCATCAACAACAACAACACTGTTCTCCTCCATCTTCATCCATACGCACTTAAAGGACCTATTGAACTGTAACTCAACACTAATCTTCCCCACTTTCATTCCCTCACCTTTAAAGCACAATTTAGGACTGTGATTGCTTTCAACTTTTTAAAATATTTTATGAAAAGGTTTCAGTTAATTAATTTGCAAGTTTAACATAGGGATTTAACATTATATATTGTATTCATGCAAGATTCTTTTACTAAAATATGCTTTACACCTATAATGGAATTCTGAATTCAAGAACGTTGAGAATACCTGTTACTTCATCATCGCTTCACTTAATTTTACAGCAGCTCCCTCTGATTTGACCAGAAGAGGGAGCTCTGTCCATATTAAAGGCATTTTTCATAGAGGTTAGGAAACATGCAGAATAAAAAGCCCTACAATGATGAGAACATACTGATAGTTTGGTTTCTCAACCAAGGAGGCTGTGATTCCAGTCCTGTCTGTTTGTTTCAGTATTAATAAAATATTTATTAATACTGTGAGGTTGGGCATTTTTAATACTTATATGAATTTCCTATTATTCTATATTTGGATCTCAAACCCGATTGGTTCACTTTATAATTATAAAGATCTATCAAGAGATACTCACCACCTGCCCATGATTCAGAAACCAATGTAACATAATGTGGAAGTCATGTCATACATGTCATCGTGATAATGAAATCCTCAAAAATGCCACCTTGTTTATTCATTATGGTAGTTTGTATTTTGTTATCAAACAGGAAGCCTTAAAACATTCATTTCTTACAGTCCACCTTTAAATGGCACAATATCCTACATCACTGTTGGCACTTAATCACAAGTAACAGTAAAAATCTGATACAATATCTTCCAGCACATTTGTAAGATACTCCAGTTAAAATAGATACAGGTAACACAATCAGCACTTGAAAACACCCTGATGCTGCTTATCATTGTTTCCACTTTACACAACTGACTTGGTGCCTTGTGGGGAAACAAACATGAAGTAGATAATGCATACAGTAAATATGAAATTTATTATTTAATTGAACAGTAATGGTGTTTTTACAATTTATTAATACTGATTTTTAATCTTTAAAAAGCAACTGGGTGTAGTGGCCCAGCCTCTTTTTTCAGTGTTTGAAGGCAGTTTTTGAATATGTGAAGAGGTGTGGTCGAGCTAAAACAGAGTTAAGCTGTTCTTTAATCAGTGTAGCAGGACCCCTGTTTCATGTCCACTGGTGAATTAAACATTCATCGTCGAAAGGAGGAATTACCACATCCAAGTTATACATACCAACATCACCAGCACAGTATAAGGCATACAACTTCCATCAAACTTATAACTAGCAGTTCAAGGCTACAACAATACAAATCATCATTTGATATTTCCTATATCATTGGAGCTACTTGGTAATTAAATATGTAGAATTGAAAGATAAGTGGGTTCCAAGAAAAGTGATGTATCATTTTCCCAAGAAATGGCTAAACATAACTCTCTTATCTGTATATTTTCTGTAAGTACTGAGCTCTCCATTTTAAGACAACCTGTGCTACCCAGTAATTTGATTTTAAAGAGCACTTATCCAATATTTGGTCAGCTTAAGGATCACACTTGTTTTCTTTGTTTTACTTAAATTAGAAAAGCACTTATTCTCACTCATTCTGTCCTTGTCCCTTGTGATCTTGTTCCTCTTTAGATGTCTAGTAGTTTCATTTTAATGCAATCTTGATCAGCATTACCTCTGATTTCCCCTAGAGGGCAATGTGAGCATGCCACATTAAAGTGCTGTGCAGATATCAGGGGTCAGGTAGGGGCACAGAGGTAACATGCCTCAGAAAAGAAAAAGTTTCCCATCGACTGAAGCTCTCCTTAACTTTAAGTGGGGAAAACGCTGAAGTGATAGAGAAGCCTGTAATTTAAAACACTGTTCTTTTTAAGAATCGTTCTCAATGGAACCACTGATTACAAACCCAAGATTCATAGTCTTATGGGGAAACTTCTCTGTAGAGCTCCAACTGCATCCAGACAAAGGCTTTGCTCAGATCCAAACTGGTCTTCATTTGGTGTCTGCTTTGCTTCTGGTCTTTGAGTCACAAACTCATTGATGTGACGCCTGCCTCAGTAGGTATATCTGGAGAGTGGCATGTCCTCCATCAAATCATCCTAGAGGAGACAATAAAACAATATGCCAATCAAAATAGCTGGATCGCTGAATATATAGGCACATTTAAGCACAAGGACTCAAAAACCATTTAAAGAAAAATACAGACACTTTTGAATGTTCAAGCTCAATAAATACTACTAACATACACTACAGGCCAGAACTTTGAGGCCACCCCCAGATTTAGCATGAGCAGACTGTGTAGCAAGTTAATCCCAAAATGATTCGGGAGAAGGCAAACAGGCTATTGAATAGAATGTTAAAACACATCAGCAAGGGAGTTTTGGGCAAGGGAGTTAGAACACGCTGGAGTGCCAGTGCACTAATACAGATTGGGCATTCCTTCATTAAAAATCATTTCTTAAGCCATAGTGGCTATATAATGTGCTCTTGTTGACAAAATCTTCTTGAAAACTAATTAGTTACATTTATTTTACATATTTTTGTAATTTCCTGTGCAATAAATTGTAAAACAAACAGTATTGATGATTTTTTTTTTTTTTTTTTTTTAATCTGGGCAATCAAATTTCTGGCCTATATAGTGTACATAGGGTTAGGGTTCTGAGAACCAATTTCCAAAACATAAAACCGTATTTTAGCTTTTCTGTCATTTTGCCAAATCCCCTAATCTTTTAAAATCAAATGTTTAGGTGATACACCCACCTTAAAATGCAGAAACGACAGTCATTTTTAATTTCTTGGTTAAATCCATCTTCTCCTGGGACTATATACCCTGGCGAATATATTGTCTTCCATGCAGCTCTGTGCTGGACTGGTTAAATAAAGTTACTTTGACAAAAAAAAATTTATAAACGTCGTGTTTGCTGTGATTGATTACTTATCTCAAGCATGTTTGAAGTCTCTACAAGTTTATTTTAATAGTGCACTGGCATTAACTGAAACCAGTGGCACTCTGGAAGGTAGAAAAAACAATTGTAATATTTATTGCTCTAAGTAGTATGTTTTGGGAAATAGTTGTCAGTAACATAATTGTATGCAGGTTGTACATATTGAGCTTAAACATGCAAAATTACTGGTATGGTCCTTTAACCATTTAATGGGAGCTAGATGGTTGATTGGAGGAAGAAACTGGAAGAACTCAGAATTTCAAATCCTTTAACAAACTTGCTGTGGATCTGTACCATGGGTAGATCCTGCAGCCGATGGAACTCGGGGTTGTTGGTCCGCTGGCGGAACCTGAGAAAGAGGACCACAAATACGATAGCAGTGGTGACAATAAACACTGACAGCAGGCCAGCTAGCAGTGGGTCTAGAGGAGAGCTTGGGTGGTGGCGGGGCCCCTTGTCTGCATGACACAAACAGAAAAAAAAAAAAAAAATNAAAAAAAAAAAAAAAAGATTAAAGTTAGAAACAATTTGAAGATAAAATGAGTGATTAAAGATAGTTAATATTGTACAGACAATTATTTTAAGACTGAGTTGTTTTAGACAATACTGTTTCAGGCAGCCTCCATCACCTTACCTTCATCTCCAACATTAAGCTCAGATGGGACTTGCTGATATGTTGGCCTGAGGGGGGTNCCTTACCTTCATCTCCAACATTAAGCTCAGATGGGACTTGCTGATATGTTGGCCTGAGGGGGGTGTGGCCTGGAGGCGAGGTCTGAGAGTGACTTGTGGTTGTTGGCTGTGTGGGGGCTGCGGTCGAAGATTCAGATCTGGTTAGCGTGGTATCTTGGGAAGTTGAGGCTGAGGATGTAGAGGTGGTGATGGGTTCTCTGGTCAGGAAAGCATTGCTTTCAGTTGTTGAGATGTGCCATAGAGGGGTGGTGTTCAGTACAGCAGGCAGTGATGAAAGGCTGTGTGGAACTGCTAACGGCAGAAATTAAGGGATAATGCCTTAATACTTACAAACAGGAAGAGAATTCTCTCTAACAGCCGGTCACATTGTATTATACTTGGCTTAGATTGAAAAAATCGTGACATACACACATTTTTGGTCATATTTCAAGAGTTAAGTCATTAAGCAAATAATAATCAGTGATATAATCTGACACTTTTAGCAGGATGAAACTCCAACAGCAGCTTTTGCCAAGTAATGAAACATTATTCTGCAAGTAAAGACTAAAAAGTGATGACGGCAGCCACAGCATTGGCAAAGGGTGTGATCTGGCTTGTGTTATGCCATATTGATTTTAATTTCAGAGTTGCTCAAGGAGGCTACATAAAGATGGCAGCAATGAAGAGGTTATATTTATCCATTCTATAAAAGGAAGTCTCCCAAATCATGTTACGACACATTCTCAGTCCAGTCAAGGGGAGGGTTAGGGGAAACATGTTCTGCAGAGCCTGAAGAGTGTGTTTGCAAACAGGCAGACATTAGTGCATGGTTTTATTTTAAGACTGCACAGTTAACAGACTGAAATGGAAAATTATAAATGCACAACTATAGAATTATGGACAACTTTAAAACATAATTTCTTCTGTGCAACCCAAATTTGTTTGTTGATATCAAATAAAGGCCTAGAAACGTCACCAGGCATATAAACAGGGCATGCAGGCTGATCTCACCTGAAGTCGAGGCAGCAGGTTCACCAGACTGAACAGTAGTGATCAGTGAACTCATACTTTGAGATGTAGCTACTGTTGTGCTTGTGGTCATCAAGTGGTTTTTGTGTGTCGAGCGTGTGAGAGTCTCTGATTGAACCGTCTCCTCAGCCTCAAGAGTTGTGGTTTTGGCTGAAGCTCCATTCCAGCCTGCAGGATTGAGTACTCCTTGTGGAACCTGAGTCCCAGCTTCCTCAGTCAGGATCGGGGATTTTGAGGTTCCAGCATGACTTGGCATGGTATCAGGGGGGAGGACAGAAGGCAAAGGGCTGCATTGACCTTTAAGGTAAAGATACAGTAATAAAGACTAGTTTTGAAGCTATTGTAAAAGCATCTTTTATTTACACTAAACATATTTACCAAACATTGCTGAGCAGTATGACCACATAATATCTGTGGCATTATGTGTTTCAAACTGTGTGTGTATGTGCTAAGTCAGAGAAACTTAGTGACCCTTATGACATCACAAGGGTTACTTTGTGTTGTGCTGAAGCTTGAAAACTGAAGCCCTTCCTAGAACTTTTAGCCAATTCAATCCCCTTGGTTCTAGAAGTCAGCAAACTCTTCAACACCAACATGAAACCCTGATGTCACAGCCCTTGTGATGTCATAAGGATCAGTTTCCCATCTCCCACAGCTTTTATACAGGTATTTTCACATGCTGAATAGTATTAGCTATGACCAATATATTACATTTAATATGTAAAATCTGTGCAATCGCAGCTTTAGTGTTAGTAGTGATTTAGTTTCTATATTAGAGTTGTCATGGAACTGAGTCATTTCAGAATTTGAGTTTGTACGATTAGATTGTTGGACTATAGAGATGGGGAAAAAATGTAATGAGTAAGAATATTCGATCAACACATTGGAAAGAAAATTAAGATTATCTGCCTTCATCCTTCCTCCACGAAAGTTAACCAGGGAGCTGAGCAGTTTTTAAAAGGTAAAACGCATCCAGCGGCCTGCGAGTCTGGATCAACTTTCTGTAGATGAACAGACTATCGGAGCATCCTGTGCTGAATCAATAACAAGTCCATCACGTCAGCAGGATGTCAAGCCTGACCATAGCGCACACAAATACACGCACGCTCTCACACACACACTGGCAAAGACACCCTACCTTTTGTCTGCAATGAGTCGGTAAGGAATACCAACGCGCAAAACACCAAATTAATATCAAATTTCATCTCATTCGCGGAGTCTCCCCGGAGGTCATAAAATGGACCAAGTAGGTTTTTTTTTTCTCCACACCAGCTCCGTTCTCCGGGTTTGAGGTTGTTTCCGTTACGTGATGTGACAGGGCACCTCATCAGCGCTAAAAATATCCTGGGGGAGTCGGGCAGAAGAGGAGGAGGGGTGGGGCTGCATGGCAGGCAGGCGGCGGCGGCGGCGGCGGCGGCAGCGGCACACACATGCGTTATTCTTAAGAGCAAACATTGGAACCGATCCCTCTGCAAATTAATGTTTCACCCTCAGATCTTTGTTTTCCTCTCAGATAATCCCATCCAGCATGAATTCCTCTAATGCGTGTTAGCGCTGCTTGCTGTGCGCCCCAATCAGCTGTCAGTGCGTCAGACGCGCAGCTGTCTGTGCGTCAGGAGCGCCTGTTGCAGAGCAGCCAGGGAGCATTTAACAAATATCATCAAGCTGCGGGCAGTTTATCTTCATTCACTCATGTTTCGGCGTCCTGAGTTTATCATTTAATTTTTGAAGAAATTAAAAATCGGTTGTATAGAGTAAAAATATTGTTAATGTTAGACATCAACTTTGACGTTCCCAAAGAGGTAAGTAGGCTCAGGCTGGAGTGTACTGTACATAGGCTACTGCACAGTATGGACAACTGAATGGCACGCTTCGATCCTTATTGGTGATCTTTAGTGTTTTATTCTATTTACCTATTTTACCAATCAGATTTAATTTCTAAAGGATTTCCTAAGTGTTTGGACTGCACCACATGGAGCCACCAGACAATCCCGGAGAAAACCCGGTGGGGTTGGAAATAACAGTGGACAATGTGGAGTCGGTGAGTTAACAGTCACTAAAACACTGAAATACTGTTTACTGAATTAAACCCATCTGGTGGCAATAATTTGATTATGTAGGTTACAATTAAAAGTTGTAATTTGTTGATCTGATTTTCATCTTATACATTTTATTTGATAGAACACCAGATTATCTTGTGAAGCAAATGCCAGTCTGTAGTTTATCACAGGGGGATTAGTCTCACAGACCTTTTGAAACATGATACCAGCTATAAGCATATGCTGTCCTAATAATAACTGTGACCATGTGCTTTGGATTAGTTACTATGACAACACATTTTTACTTAATTTAAACAACTGGTTGCCCACTATGCATGTTTATCTGTTGGTGTTTACTATATCTGCAGCTCAGCAGGTACAAAACATGTTGATGTCCATATTTATTTTGTCATTTTTATACCCACAACCAAAATGAATAGCAAATATGAGGGCATTGTCTGTTGAATTTGATTTTGATCCTGTATCTGTCCTCTTTAAAAATTTGACAGTGTTCTATTTTTTTAAATGACATTTTGACTATTTGTTAAAGTGTTCTTTCTTCTATATTCTCTCCTGCAGGCTCTCTACCAGCTGTACTTTGACCCTGACATGGAGCATAAGAATGTAGCCCAGAAATGGCTGACCCAGGCCCAGGCCTCTGCACAGGGATGGCAGTTCTGCTGGGCTCTGCTCAGCCCTGACAAGGTCTGTTGTTGGATGTCAACACACCCCCAAGACACTGATCAGAGCAGCAAAAAAAAAAAAAAAAAAAAAAAAAAAAATCAAAATTTTTTTTAATGTATACATATAGCAATTAGAACATCTCTTTTGTTTGCAAAGTGTGAGTCTGTCTTGTCTGTTTACTCTGTCATAACAGCTCCCAGAGATTCAGTTTTTTGGCGCTAGCACGCTCCACACCAAAATCTCCCGTCACTGGAGCGACCTCCCTACAGAGCAGCATCAGAGCTTGAGGATGCAGCTTCTCTCCCACATCTTGCATTTCTCCTTGGGGCCCAAAATGGTGCTGACAAGACTGTGTGTAGCCCTTGCCTCTTTGGCTCTTAATTTAATTCCACAGGCTTGGTCCAAACCAGTGGCAGACATGGTAAGAGCATTCCAGCCACAGAAAGCTGAACCTGAAGGTGGAATTGCCAGCTCCTCTGCAGAAGCTACACGGGACCCTCATGTGCACTGTCTTGCACTGCTGGAGCTCCTCACTGTACTACCGGAGGAGTTCCAGAGCAGCAGGCTAGCTCAGGCTCGCCGTGCCCAGATGAGGGAGGCCCTGATTGGAGAGTGGGCAGTGGTGTGTCCCATGCTGCGTCAGCTGCTCCAAAGCCAGGACTCCTCAAACCAGGTGAAGGAGAAGGTGCTCCGTTGTCTATCCAGCTGGGTAGGGCTGGATGTACCATTTGGGGAGAGTCAGGGACTGGTCCAGGACTGTTTCACTGCACTGGCCAACCCAGAGCTGTTTGAGACAGCTGTGGAGACGATAGTTAATGCCATCTCACAGCCTGACTGCCAGAGGTAAGATACAAGTGCCATTATGTCACAATAATGTGGAAATGTGGATTTATTGTATTATATTTTCAGGTGTTTTATTTTCTGAATAAATGATTGAGCTTTGGTTGGAGCATCAGTCATGATTAGGGGTTGAAAACTACCCCTATTACTACTACTAACTCAAGTACAGTTTTGGCATACTTGTACTTTTTACTTAAGTACATTTTAAGAGACTTTTACTTTTCTTGACTAATTGCATTTTGTACTACATTGTATTTAAACTTAACCACATTTCAGAGAGAAATATTGTACTTTTTACTCTACCACATTTATCTGCTGACTGTACTGTATTTAAAGTTACTGTGTAGAATAAGGCCAAAGATAACCTACTATCTCAGTCTTATTTTAGCTTAACAACACAATGTGTGATATAGAGTGTCTGTGTGAAAATGTATATTTATGAGTGCAGCTGCATTTTGTTTGCATATGTGGCAGTACTTACTTGTGTGTGTACAGGTACACTGATGCTCTGGTGAACTTAATGCCTCTGATTCTTGGTCTGCATGACCAACTGAAGACAGCAGCTCAGGACGGGGACATGGAGACCTCACATGGTATCTGTCGAATTGCTGTTGCTCTGGGGGAAACACACTCCAGGTACAGACACACACATGTACACATGCACATGCACATGCACACACTGACTTTAATATATGACTTTTATTCCTTATTTTGATCATTGTTTTTGTATTGTACAGGGTCTTGCTGGAACAGGTGGACCACTGGCAGGAATATCTGGCCTTGGTTAACATGATTCTGTTCTGTACTGGCATGCCTGGGCATTACCCGGTCAGCGAGACCACCAGCTCTCTTACACTCACCTTCTGGTACACTCTACAGGTACTGAGATTGCCATATGTTGTTCTGGTGGATTTGCATGTTTGAACCCAATAAATACTACCCACACATACCCAATATATTACTGCTTACTTTTAGTTTTCATGTTATTTTTGTCAAAGATCCTAATCTTTCAAAATCAAATGTTCAAGTGATACATCCACATTAAAATTCAATGTTTCACCCGCTAACAGACACACCCAAAAGGAGAAGGCATGGCCGTTTTAATTTTTCTGGTAGAAGCAGTCTTTTCTGCTGGGACTATTTCCTAGAGAATTCTCAGATCACTCTGTGCTTTTAGCTGCATTAAAATGCTCAAATTAATTAACTTCAACAAAAAATAATAATGGCTTATTGTTCGCTGTGATGGATTACTTATCTCAAGCACACACTTCAAAGCTTTGCAATTTGATTTTTATAGCATATTGGAATGAACTGAAAACCATGTCTGCCTGGAAGGTAGGAAAAACAATTTGAAAATGTAGCGCTCCAGTTATACTTTGAAAAATAGTTGGAAGTAATATCACGTATATGCTGGTAGAGTTTATTGAGCTTAAAACATGCAAAACCACCGGGTATGGTCCTTCAAGTTTATTCATTTCAAGTTACTACAAACAAATGAGCATCAGATGAGGTTACATTTTCTGAATTTGTCCACAATGTTTATCTTTTTAATAATCGATTTCATTTTTAGTATTATTTCTTGCATGTTCAGGATGACATCTTGTCTTTTGAAGAGGAGAAGCAGGCAGTTTATCTGCAGGTTTACAGGCCCATCTACTTCCAGCTAGTGGATGTGCTACTACATAAATCCCACTATCCCTCCCAGGAGGAGTACACCTCCTGGTCCTCTGATGACAAGGAGCAATTCAGAATCTACAGGTAAGAAATGAAACTGACATTTGTTCTGCCACGTGAGAAACAAAAGCCTCTGGATTTCAATAGATCAAAGCTCGATCTACACATGGATTGATTTTTGGATTATATTTTTATTCTTGTTTTGACTTGCAGAGTGGATATATCTGATACTTTGATGTATGTGTATGAAATGCTGGGGGCGGAGCTCCTTAGTAACCTCTACGACAGGCTGGGAAGGCAGCTGATGGACCCCCAGCAGTCAGCCATATGGCAGGTAATATAATTACCACCTTCCATTAGAATACTCACTGTTATGACATGCATGTTTAGACTATGTACATGAGTATATACAGCATATTTAAAAATTGTGGGCAACTACTGTATATACACTGGAGTATTGCATATCCAAGGATGTACATTTATATGTAAAAAACTAGAAATATAATTGATTTTTGATTATTGGTACTTGTTTGCAGAGTAAACAGCAGATGTACTCTCACTGTTATTTAATTTTCCCCAGTGTTGTCATAGTTTGAGGAACTCTGTATATAAACCGATTGTGTTTTCTCATCCTCTGTTTTTTTGGACCTAACACCACCTTCTCCTTTTCAAGGACACAGAGGCTCTGTTATTTGGCTTCCAATCCATAGCTGAGACCATAGATGTGAACTACTCTGATGTTATACCTGGTCTTATCGGTCTGATACCCAGAATCAACATCAGCAATGTTATGCTGGCAGACACCGTCATGTACACCATAGGTACCGACATCTGTTTCCTGCTGTAATAAACAATCTTGCTTCACATTTCTCTTACAGATCATTTATTCATCTGCTTTATTTCTACTTCTTGCTCTAACATCTCTCCTCTGCTGTCCTAAAGATCACTGTCACTTCATTTTTTAGTTTGCTAGTCCCAAAAACTTCCCTCTAGTTTCTCAATCAAAACTCATGTAACACAGTATAAAGCCTCTAACCAAACAGTGGAAATAGATTTATCTTGTTTATGCTCACTGTATTTCCCTTGTCAACTAGGGTCCCTGGCTGAGTGGCTGGCTGACCACCCAGTGATGCTTAGTGGCATATTACCCATGGTGCTCCAGGGACTTGTGAAGGCAGAGCTGTCTGTATCCAGTGTGTCTACTCTGAAGAGAATCTGCCGGGAGTGCCGACACGACCTCGGCCCATACGTTCATGACATCCTGGCTGTGTCACAGGTACGTCACACAGAGTGGTGAAAGAAGTACTAAAATCCTTTACTTAAGTAAAAGTAGCCTTAAAACCAGTAAAAGTCCTGCATTCAAAATTATTATTGTTACTTTTTAAGTTCAGATTTTAGCAGCTTACTGACACTTGAGTGTTTTTTACATACCGCAGGATGCACTGGTGAAAGAAATCCATAAGGTGAGCAATCAGCCTTGACCATTTAACATCTTTTACTGGAAGTATGAATGTGCCAACCCTCTATCTGAGGATAGAATTTATGATGTATTGTCTATACACGCATATAGACAATATGTGTGTGTGTGTGTGTGTGTGTGTGTGTGTGTGTGTGTGTGCAGAGCAGCCAGTGCATGTGGTTGATGCAGGCCCTGGGTTTCCTGCTGTCTGCCTTGCCCACAGAGGAGATTCTGAGCAGCCTTCACTCCCTCATCTCCCCTCATGTACAGCAGCTGGACACACTGGCCCAGCAAGAGGTAAAATCTAGAGGATCTCATGATAACAAGTAGGCACTCTGAGAGCACATACCTCCACCAAGGCCAGCAAAATCCCCAATAAACCCCACCCCAGAAGCCTTTACAGGAGGGGATTTTCAGCATTTATCACCCAAAAATTATCTGTATTTTTATGAAGTTTCCACATTTCATGCCAGCAAATTGTCAAAATCTGACCACCACAATTAGCAGATCTCTTTGTTAAAAAATTATCTACCTAAATTTCATTGCAATCGGCCGATTATTGCTTTTACAGGCTAACAAAAAGTTTTCCTGGATCCACAATATAATCCAGCTAACGTCCAATTAATTATTTCTCTTGACATTATCTATCTGTCCCCCAGTCCATCCATAACTTTTTGAGATATCCTGCTAATAGATGCTGGTGATCACATAAACTCTTTGGTTATTAAAACTCTTATCTAAGATCCTGTGGCTCCCATGCTTTCTCAAAAAGGCCTGTACAGTATGTCTCATTCATTTTCCCTCTTTACAGCCCAACCCCACTAACAAACTGTCCATTATCCATATCCTGGGGATGCTGTCCAGCCTCTTTGCCACCCTGGACATCAACAGAGAGGCAGACAGTCCAGAGGGAGCAGCCAATCCCAGACTTGCACCCTCCCAGACTGCACACAACCCAGTATGTTCAGGTTCATATTAATTCTTTGGTGCTTTTACACGTGAACATGGGTACTGCTGTTTTACTCCTGCGAGCTTGGTATCTGTGGTACTAAAAGGGAAATACTGCAAACACAATCTGACCTTAAGTTGTTTTATAATTGCTGAGTCATGTTTATTGGTTTATCATGCCTGACAATGGGTTTGTGACTCAGTATTCTAGCATTTCTGATCATGTAAAATGTTTAAAATGGATTGTATTTTGTTTTATTTTCCCTCATTTTTGTAGTATAATGTACAAGGGAGTACGTGTTGAACATTGTCAAAGTTGCAAACCTTGAGGATCATGCAAAAAAGAAATGCATCCAGTAAAAAAAAAAAACTCATAGGTNTGCAAACCTTGAGGATCATGCAAAAAAGAAATGCATCCAGTAAAAAAAAAAAACTCATAGGTCCTGAACTGCCTGCCCTTATTTTTTGTAATTTAATCTTTTACTTCCATAATTTACTGACTTTAACATGTGACACACATGGTTAGACACACCCACTAAGTATGAGTATTTGGGCAGTATCAGCTATTTCACAACTGGCCAATGAGAACAAAGCAGGCTTTTCAAGAAAGGGGCCTAAGAGAGACAGAACCTGCAAATGCCCTGTTTTCACTCAGTGTGTAGAATGGTGCCACAGCAAGGTAGAGAATATGTGAATCATTGTGTTTTTTTGTTTTTTTTTGCACATTAAAACATTGCAAAGGTTTCAAAATAGACATCAACAAAAAAAATAAGAACATAGAAATCTGTATAATATAGTATGTCTCCCTTAATGTGCTAAAATGAAATGAAATATATATTTAAATGTATTGCACTTTATCAGTTATACCCTCTGTCAATTTTTGTGTGTGTGGTTTGAAAACACTAAGTGAAGTTGAATTTTATTTTATTTTTTTTTAGGTTGTGGTTGTGTTACAGCAAGTGTTCACTTTAATCCAGACCATCCTCAGCAAGTGGCTCGATGACTCAGAAGTGGTTGAGGTAGGAGTGATTACGCTGCTTCCATAAATACCGTGCGTCCTTTGGGTGCGTGTGAAATGTTTGTGTGCTTATTGACTCACACTTGCTGACTGCGCTCCTGTTCCCCCAGGCAGTGTGTGGGGTTTTTGAGAAGTCAGTTCGAACCCTCCTACATGATTTTGGGCCAATGGTTGCCCAACTGAGTGAGATGCTGGGGCAGATCTACAGTGCTTTCCCACAAGCCTCTGCTCTGGATCTCACATGTCAGGTACGCCTCCGCAGATCAATGCCTGAATAAAAGCATTAAGACTGATTTAATTACTGCATGGAGGAAGTTTTATGAAGTCCAACGATAAGATCAGTGTCATTCTGTCTGTTTTTAGATGGTTCACATATTTGCTGGAGATGAATACCACATCTCTTCGATCAAAAGCCTGATTGAAGTGTTGACATCAGCTACACTCGTCATATTTCAGCAAGGTAATGAAGGAATGCACATAAGTGACATTAGACTGGAGTCGTACTTTTGTCATGCTCGTGTTGTTTATTGTACAGGTCCAAGGGATCATCCTGATATTGCAGAATCATTTATGCAACTTCACGCTCAGGTTGGTTGAATGCTTCCTTCCATCTACTGTATGTGTCAGAAAAAAATTCTAAATGTGTATGTGTGTTTCTTAATTGTTAGATTCTCAAAAGAAAGCCTGATTTGTACTTGTCTGAGCAGCTGGATCTTAAAACTCTCTTTTACTGTGGTGAGTATCATTAGATACTTGTATACAGCCATGGCTGACACAATATCTAACCCACGAAAATAATTCCGTGTTGCCATACTAATTCACTTTATTATTTCACCAGTTTTTGAAGATCAGTGAGAGCCGTTTTGTAGTTACCTCACTGAAGGAATTACTAAAAACTTCCTAACTTTTCTCCTTTGTTCAGGAATTCTATCACTCAAATTTCCAGAGACGCCAACAATAAAATCTGCCAGTATGTTTTTTGTAAGTGCAATGTGTCATTTCATAATTATTTTTTGTGTAAAAAAAAAAAAAAAAAAAAATCTAAATACCCTCTAACTCTTTAAATGATGTCAAAGTTATTTCAGTTATTCCAATGCCACACCAACTTTCTAGTTATCAGCTGTGACGTTCCTGTTATTTCTGCTCTATTCCTGGCAGACGGAGCTGTTGCCTCATTGTAAAGATATGTCATCTGTTGGTGAAGTGCTGCAAAGCGATGGAAAGCTCCTGACAGAGACCATACTGCAGGTCAGTAGGCAAGATAAATTTGGAGATGACCTATATCTTTACATTTTATAACGGAAAATAAGAAATAATCTGTGTTGTTGGCCCACTTAGTTTATTACTCAGATATTTTGTCGGCAGGTCAAACCCAGTGTTAGTTCCTCCCTAGGATTTAGTCTGTGCTCCAATGGAGGTCTATCTTTTTATTCCTGTCACAGGCGGTGGGAGGAGGGTCTCCCCGCAGTCTGACAGAGCATTTCTCTGATGTGCTACTAAGTCTAAACCGACATTGTCCAGCCCTGTTCACCCAATGGCTGAAAGAGACACTACAGACCCCAGGATTCCCCTCTGCCCACGTCTCCACAGAGCAGAAGGACACATTCACTCAGCAGCTTCTAAGGTATGACTATAACCATGGATGCACATAAGTTATACGGGAGGACACATGCGTGCCCTTAGGGAAAACGTGCTTGCTTGCTGTCCTCTATGCTCATTTGCATACCTTGCAGAGAGAGAGGGATGTGCAATCTATAAATGGGAAAGAAAAAAAATGAAATAGAGAAATGCAGTGACTAAGGAAATTCCTTTGTAAAGTTGGAGAAGATTGACAAAATTAGATGGTCTACATGGAGACACCTTGCTGACAAAGTGCTTTAAATGCTCTAAACATTGTACAACATGTTTGAATTTGGAAATATTTTGCAGTTCACCTTTCTCAGATTGCAGCTGGAGAAGCTGATAATTGGACATTTTCCAAGTGATGCGTTTTTGATTAAATTTTACCTTGCTTCTTTCTTTCAGGGAACAAACCAACAAGCGCCACGTGAAGGAGATAGTAAAGGAGTTCTCTCTGCTCTGCCGAGGCCTTCAGGGGACTGGATGCTCAGATTGCTAACATGAGCAGAACCTCTGCATCTGACTTTTATTTCCTCAGTAAGTCTCTGGGAAAGCTCATGGCAAAGTTATTCAAAAAAAAAAAAAAAANAAAAAAAAAAAAAAAAATCTGAATGCAACTTTCAGCAGTATTTTTAAGAAAGGAAGCGAAAAATGATTGTTTACAGGAGTCACTGGACAAGCAAAAACAATAATACTTTACTGAACCAAAGAAGTAAAGTAAGTAAACTTACCTTCTGTTTAAGTGAACTGTGATAATATACATTTAGCTAATATTTAAATGAGCGGGCTTGTGTACAACAAGAAGAAATTGGCATGATGACAGTTTTTCACTTTTGACTGACAAACACCAATGAACAGAACATTCTTTGCAGTAAAGTGAGCAGCTGTGGGTCTGTTCACCTATTTATTTCTCTCAGGTGTATACTGCTGTAGATCATATACACACATTATCAAAATATAGAAACCCCCCCCCNACCCCCCCCCCTCCCCAACCCAGGCCTCTTCTCTCTGTTACAAAGGAGAGCCTTTTAAAAATGTGATGTCATTACATTATATAGCTTATAACTCTTGTACATGTACACTTCTGCTAATATATAATAAAACAATTTTTGATCACTTTCACAACAGAAAAGGATAAAACATCATTTTTAAGCAGGGTATGTCCTGACTACAGACTGTTTGTTCTTAATCAGTCACATCACCTTGGAAGGATGGCAGCTGTCTTTGAAGTCAGGACTACATGATTGACAGAAAACCTGGTTTTTATGCGCTGTCATATCAGTGATCTTCCCAAAACAGTCCTGACCCAAATATTCACTATCGTATTCTTGTGAAGAGGTTCAGCACTGACTTTGATTCCTGCGGGAATACAAATAAAAATGTGTTTAAGTCAAATTATCCCTACATTCAGAATTGCTCTTATTTGTCAGCACGACTAAGAAAACATTTATTTGTGCTGTAGCATGCATGGTGACACATTATACAGGGCAGCTTATGTTTTAAGTCAAGACATGAGGGTGAAATCAACTTATAAACTACTGCTTCATCAACAAAAAGAGGCATCAATGTTTCCAGAGCACTCATATGAACTTGATGAATTTGTGTCCTATATTCAAATAAACATTATGTGGATAATTCATAAAACACAGCACCAGATTTAACATCATAGTAAAGGAAAATAGAGTTCCTGTTCATAAACGTCTTTTACTAGCCAACTTTTATCATTTCCTTTGAAAGGGGCATTACTATGGCATTTCCCCATTTACGTGTCAAGGAAAGAATTCATAAAACAAACTACTGTGCAAATTTAAGACCTGTTCCAGTCCGAGGCAAATTTCAGTGGTACGAAATCTGGGCGATGTTTAAAACTATATTTGGCTCACATGTTAGTGATCAATAAATTTGATATTTAAATCCACTCAGTTGATCAGTCAGTCTGTTTACATGTGTTTTTATGTGATCTTGCACATATTATCTTTCTCAAGCATCAACCCCAGCACTCCTGTGATCCTGTCCAGTAAAGGGACAACGATGCGAGTAAGGGAAGTTTTATGAATGATTCTTTTTTTTACCCGAGCGCTTTTGTGGTACCAACAACAACAGAGAAGTAAAAAATTTATTTACTGGATAACATGACACTGCACTTGATGATGTATTGTACCTTAGTGCAGCGTGTTTTGCTGAAGACATTCCAGAATCGTAGTGTCTCATCTCCAGCACCTGTAACGATGGCCTCCCCATCTGGGGACACCGCCTGAGGAGGGAGGACCAAGAAAAAAAGACAAGAGGAATGAAAATGTTGTATGTACATGTATTTAGGGTAATTTAAAATGGAGAGGAACGCAAAAATGTTTATTGAAAATAGTGGCATACAGACAAATAGATGGTTTGTGTGTGAGAGAGAGAGGGAGAGTGTTAGAATTCAGGAATGCATCAACAATGGCCATTTATTTTCACCCTCTTATGGACGTACCAGGTACAGCACTCTGTAGGAATGTCCCGTCAACTTGGCCACTTGTGTTAGTGATGGATACTTCCACACCAGGATCTGGTTCTGAGAGTAGCCGTGAGTGCTCACCTAAGAAGAAACCAACAATCTACTGAAAATACAAAGCACTCTGAATAACAGCTTTGCTACTAATATTAATTATGTTGCGCTATTTGTTATATAGTACAGTTAAGAATTAAGCTGTTATAAAGCCTGGAGCAACATGTT
Organism: Lucifuga dentata; assembly: GCA_014773175.1. NCBI lineage: Eukaryota > Metazoa > Chordata > Actinopteri > Ophidiiformes > Bythitidae > Lucifuga > Lucifuga dentata. Next base: position 80,568 of record VXCM01001683.1, read on the forward strand.
AATGAGTCAAAACAACAAGGGCCAGTTGAAAACTGTATTTTGTTGAATAATTTTACATAAGGTCAAAATTTAATCCCATACTGCAACATTATAGATTTAGTTTGGATTCTATTGTATATGTGTTAAAATGTGGTTTTCCTTGGTGGAGGCCTTGGATAAGCCTAGTTGGCTTCTGTCTCCACCAGCACATTGTTGATATTACATATGCTGTGTGTTGTGTTTTAATAAATTGTGCTCAATAAATAACAAAAAAAAAAAAAAAAAAAANATTAAAAAAAAAAAAAATTAAAGAACCATACCATCCATTTTGCATGTTTGAGCCCAATATATTCAATTTTCATAAACTTTAAGGTTTCTGACAATCATTTCCCAAAGGATAAACTGTATTTCAGCTTTCCGGATGTTTTGCAAAACATCTTAATCTTTCAAAATCAAATATTCAAGCAATATGCTCACCTTAAAAATCGATGTTTCACCTGCTAATAGTTACACAACCTTATGAAGTCACAATCGTTTAAATTTTTCCATAAACGCAGATCTTTTGGGACTATATTCACCAGTGGAGACATACATTTATTCTGCGCTTTTTATTGTGCTTAAACGCTAAAATTGTGAAACTTCAAAAAAACCTGCATATACCACGTTTTGTCCGCGAGGATGGATTACCTATCCCAAGCACATTTCAAGTATCAATAAGTTGATTTTTATAGCGTATCAGAATGAACTGAAACCAGTGGCGGTCTGGAAGATAGGAAAAAAAATTTAACTCACCATTCCAGTAGTATGCTTTGGGAAATGATTGTCTTATGATTGCCTTATGTGCATGAAAATTGAATATATTAGGCTCAAACATGCAAAATGGACGGTATGGTCCTTAAAGAGTCTGGCTATTGTTTGTATGCACTTGTACTGTACATATTATTCGCATATTTTCATTTTCATTAATTTCAACTGCTAAATGCATACAGTAATTTGTGGCCAAAAGATTTTTTGGAAATAGCCTCAAGAAACAGCATGTAGAAATATGATTAACATTTAATGTAGAATAAACCACTACGAATTGACAGTCAAATCACAGTTGGATATGATATTCACTAGTCAAAATTTAATAAAATGTTCCTCTCAAACAGCCAAAAAAATGGAATATGGAATGTTAACTTATACATTATTTCATAATATTTCTACACTGATCTTCCCATGTGACACATTTTACATTTGCCGGCTAATGTACAGTTTTTATCTACAGAAACTACCATTTTTACCAATTATTCTCTCATTACCTTTGAGGTACTTACAACTCTTTAAATTTATATACAAATCACTTATGAATTAGCAATCGTCTGAGCGTGTGAAAGTGTGCGAGCGTCTCCTCACCAGTTCGTTAGCGTGTTTGGACCAGGCCAGGTTGCAGACCTGCGAGCCTGTGTCTGTGCTCTGCAGCGCCTGGCCTGTCAGAGTGTTCCAGAAACGCAGGCAGCGGTCGGCCGTGCCCCCCCCAGATGCCAGCAACCCGTGTTGGTGGGGGGACCATGCGATGGCCTTCACTGCTGCTAAGTGGTCACTGTACTGCTGGACTGGGAGCAGACTGGAGCTGTTCCACACCAGTAACTGGACAGCACAAGAGAAGGACAGGAAGGGCATGTTTCTAAAGTGAGTAATGCTTGAAACGTTTTCTTTAAAGTTTCGTTTTTACTAATACCACAAATGAAAAAAAATACTCTATTACAAGTAAAAGTCCTGCATTTCAACATTCTACTTAAAAATGAAGACATTTCCAAAGTAAAGGTACTCAATGTAAAGGATGTCAGAGTATTAAATTATCAAACAAACACACATCTGGTACATGTCTCACCATAGTGGCTGTAATTTCTACTTACAACATATTTCTACTGTCTAAAAACTGACTGTGATATTTGTTCTCGATTAGTAATTATCGGTCATTTTTTCCCCATCTTGTCAATAATCACCATTGATAATCTTATCTAATTTAAATACTGTAGGTATGCTGTTATTTCACATATTATATCTGACATGTCTAATTGGCTGATGGTAATGATCAGTTTTGCATGCCCACCACCTCTAATGAAATGCACGTGCTGACCCATAAGGAAAACATTCTGTCAGAGATATGTGCATCATAACAGCAAATCTGAGGAATTTAATGCTTTCAGGTCTTTGGTAAATTACGCACCATGGCCTTACTTTCCACCTCTGCATACTAACTACCCATATTTGTATTTTTCATCTCTCACCTTGTTGTCATTGCCCCCGGATGCAAGGTGCTGGTGGTCAGGTGACCATTTGAGACCACACACTTCTTGCCTGTGACCCTGTAGCCTCCTCTCAGCAGAAGGGGGCGTTCTGACGTCTCGTTGGAGGATTACTCTATCCCGACTCCCCGACGACAGCTGCTCCCCATTCCATGCCAGAGCACCTTCATTACAAAGAATGGGAGAGGAAGGTCTCATATTTCTCTGTGCTTCAACATTGTAAGTTTCCCAATTAATTTTTCAGGACTTTTTTTTACTGGATGGCATTAGATTGTACTTGTTTCTGCCGATTCCATCCACCCCTGATACGAGTGTATCAACTGACGGTGTGTATCTGTACCTTCAAATAATATTTAAAAAAAAAGAAAATGGAGGCTAATAATGGAATCAAACATAAAAGTGGAGTTGTGACTGACCTACACGGGCTGAGTGACCTTCCAGACTGGTTAGCTTTCTCCCTCCTGCTGCATCCCAGATCTGAACATAACCTTTGTGGGTTCCAACAGCAACCAGGCTTCCCTAACAGGACCAGACCCAGAGTCCATGAAGCTACAGACACAGACAAACTGTTTTCTTTTCTCTCACACTGTCATTTATAAACAGCTCACCCTCTCATTCCAACAAACTGATGTAACAGAATCTCCATCCACTGAAAGGTCGCATAACCTTGTCACCTGTAAAGACACAAAATACAATAATATACTATTTATACTTTGCTGCTTGGGACACTCGAGCCTTTTCCCTCAGGAACCTAACGTTATTTTTGCAATTTGACTTTTCATTGAGCTCTGCCTTATTTGTCTTGTTTCATTATCCCTCATATATAAATATATGTATAAAACACTCATTTATCAAAAATTCCTGAAACAAACTGATTTGTATTAGAAATGAGTTGAAATAAACTCACTGCACTGGCACTTTTTTTTTCCACTTATTTTGACTTTGAAGACCCAATAACATAATTACATTACATTTTTACATGCACAAATTCAGGCACTGAAATTTTCAGCCTGTATATTTGGCAGTTATTTTTAAAATTTATGTCAATTAATAATCAAAATATGTCTAAAAATTTTAACTTTTGTTTTCACTGAAATTCAGAAATACTACTTCCATTCGGTGTATAGACTTAAAGTCCAGAATCTGTCCTTGTGGGAGATTTTCTCCACCTATTTCTACATGCTATGAGCAATTAATTGCTTTGTTGCAACACACATTAGGAATATTTGTTAAATGTTCAGTCATTACAGCTTTGCAGATCCATTTCAGTGAAGAACGGCATCAATGAAAAGCTGAACCAACACACTTCCTTTCTTTTGCTGCTGGGGATCGATGATCGATTAATGACAAATTCCAGAATAAAACACACTGCGTGGGAATCTGAGTGCTCCACTGACCTGACTGGTGCAGGCGCTCCACAGGTAGACGCAAGCTCCCAGACCCACGCTGAGAAGGTTTCCTGCTGACCAGTCCACTAGGTTGAGGTAGAAATCATCCTGCAGCTCTGGGGCATCCAGCACTTTGAAGGGGATCTTGGAGATCTTACGGGCTGGTTTACGAGGGGAGCGGAGCAGTTTGTGACTACAGAAAAAGAATTGGGAAATCAGGGTGGAACACTATCTAAACATTATCTGCTGTGGCTGATCAGCATGCATTAGGAATATTTCGTACCTCTTGTTGCTAAGTGGAGAAAGGGAGTATGGTGAGACTTCATTATCGCTGTCGAAAGGCACTCTCTTAGTGTGGACGGTGTACTGTGAAGAATGAACACAGAAAGCAGAGGTCATAATTATGACTGTCGTTTCCCTGTCATCTTATTCACTTATTAAGTCTAATCTAAATTAACACCAGGTAAGGCACATTCCCAGTTCATTGTTATACTTTAAAATTATCATAAATTTTATGATAATTATTAAACTGATCAATTTTTCAGAACTGAACAAACTCGATACCCTAAAAAGGCTGTGAGAGTCTTGAGACAGGACAGCATGCCGTCTTTCATCTGTGTGAGGGTCTGGCACAGACTCTATTCCTGCCCCCAGTAGTTCATTTCTCAACAGGGCAGCATACGCCACAGCATCTAAAGATTACAGAAAAAGGATTTTTAAAAAAAGAAAACTGATATAATTCTGAAGTAGAGGTACAACTACACATAAAAAAAACCTCCACTGAGGGTTTCTGACCTTTGCTCGAGTCTGAACTGGCATCCTTTGCTTTGTGGTTCTGACTGGGAGAGCGACAGTTCTCCTGTAGAAAAAGGAAACAGCATGTCAGCTACAGCAGGAGTCTTTATCACCGAGCTGGAATTGTTTTGTGGCACAGTGAACAGCTGGCAGAATGGAGGGATGTATAAATCGCTCACATTGGCATAGTGGAAGTTGATGCTCCAGTTGCTTCCAGCACGAGTGGGAATGAAGCGATCCCCTGACTTCACACTGACAGGACTGCAGGTAGCACTTACACACTGGGATAGCCAGAATATGAGAGAGAGAGAGAGAGAGAGAGAGAGAGGGTAAACTTTAGAAAGCGAGACACAGATCTTAAAGAATTACGGTGCTGTCACTAAAGGTGTGAAGGTTGAGTCTGGGTTCTCACAGCTGGAGAAAACAAAGTAGTATTTCAGTAGGATTATTTGTAGGATTATTTTAAAGCCCTCCACTCAAAAATGTGTTCTTCTTGTGGTTCCTTCCCTCAGATGTTTGACTTTGCTTTATTTGACTGTACAGATTGCCACTTTCGACATCGCATATCAGTAAAAGCCAATCATGATCGTAGTTCTGGCCACGTGGCGTAAAGAGACGAGAATCAGCTTCATGTCTTCTTTCAAATTGTTAGTTAATCTTTGTTTATTAAGGAAGTCTAATTGAGATCAAGATGTCTTTTGAAAGAGATCAGGGAACACAATACATGTACATAAAACATTTACCCTAACAAAGTCAGACTAGCATCTATTTGCTTTGAAGTTCATCCCAATAGTACAATGCAAGCCAGTCTGAACCCTGTTCAGTGTTCACACAAGGAACCATTAAAGCAAATCTATCCTGTAATCTGGTGGTGATGCTACTTTAAAAAAAAAACATAACTCATGAATTGAATGGCACTATTGTAAATGATATCCAGTGGTTTAAGGGTAATGCAGCAGCTTGAGCATACAGATTATCTCCATGGCCCAGTGCAATAATATAGAGGACTGTATGATGGTTTTTCTGTCTTTAAAAGAGCAAGAGCTCTACTCCTAAGGATGTCTTTGGAGCTGCATTTATGTTATACATGAGTGAACAAAAAGAAAAATTCTCCACAAAAATAAATGAACCCCCAGCTCCTCTCACACAGGGGACTATGGAAAATGAGCCAATATGCAACATGAAATTGAGCCAAACACAGAAAAGGATTCACTCATACATAGCATGAAAATGTGATAAATGTGGGGGAAAAATACAACATACAGTAGCAAAAAAGAAAAATCATCCATGTGAACAAATTAAACCACAGCTGCTCCCACAGCACAAACGTGCTGTGGGAGCAGCTACATGCAAGCACATGTTTGATTAAAAAGGAAAGAAAAATGACCTCTTCCACAAAGAAAACAAAAAAGAAAGGGAAGAGGTAAAATCATAAACTGACCTGAAGGAAAACTGAGGGTGCATGAGGCCAGGCTAAGATTCTACAGAGGTGCACATGTATTAACTGAGGAGATTTTGGCAGCCAGGTTATCCTGATGGAAGTGACACATTTTGTGCAGTTATATTATAGGCTACTAAGTAAATGACTTGGCTACACCTGCTCATTGCTCAACCATTCCGTTGAGAAAAGCAGGATCAAATTATCCTAGTCCTGCCTGGCGTACAGGCTGTCACCCAGCTATCAATAAACAGTGTCTAGTGTACCCTATTAAAATAACTCCAGGTATTAAGATAATTCACAGAAGCAAACATTTCTCTGAAACACACTCACCTTAGTCAACCGGGCCTCTACGGGCAGGTTCTGGTGGTTGATTTGCCTCAGGAGCCGTCTTTCGTAATCTTGATCCATATCTACCGGATCAAGGCCCCTCTGCTGCTCTCCCCGCCCCCTTTAAACATCTGCTGCCTTCCAACGAGGAGATCCGCGCTGGATCCCCATTTCTGTTAAAACCACATCATCTTAATCAGAATGGATACTAATGAGGAGACATATTTAGACATATTTAGCACGGTGTGCTAACCTAGCAAAGAAGCTAGGTTAGCACACCGTGGTTAGCCTGGCGTTCCCGGCTGTCAGTGCACTTTTCTGTTACTGTAAATGCTGCCTATTTCAAATAACAAGTGAAGGATATTTCACATGCACATGGGCAAATAGCAAAGATAAATTCGCTAAAGTTGGCATTAAATCGTTTAAATGAGCGCTAATGACAGCCACACCGTTGTCATGGTATCGTTGTCGTACATACAACAATCCCAAACCAGCAGCGTAACATCAGCTGACGACCTGCTCAACGGTGACTCCTCCTTACCGGGCATACACGGCGGCTCAAGTCACCAAATCCACCCCCATGTTGAGCTGAAAATAAGGGGTGCTGCGGCAGCGCGTTCTTGTTTTCTAATGAGTAACAGCAGAACATGAAAACGCCAACGCAACTCACTGCTGTTGTTTATGTTCAGGTCAAAGATGGCGACTAGAATCAGCTGTAGCACAAATTCTTTGGTTGATTTCGGATCTACGCAGAGCTCAACAGCGACGCCTGCTGGCCCTCAGTGCGAACTGCATTTGAAGCAACCTGAAATATTATGGTACATAAATTCAGGGGAGGTTGACAAACAAATAAAATAGTCAGTAATTAAAATAAAACTAACACATAAAACCACAAAACATACACAAAACTGTGTGTGTGTGTGTGTGTGGGGGGGCTCTTTCTACTACTAATCACCACAGACCCCCTGAAATATGCAAATATTTTCAATTAATTTTCTAATTATATTTGCATAAAAGTAAATTAGTAGTACTAGTACTTTAATAGTAATTGTAGTCCAGACAAAGAAAATAAAGGTCTGGAGTAAAGTATACTCTGTTTATTTAATTAATCCTTGAATTGTGCAGTATGTGTCCATCAATGCTAGATGTTGTCTAATACAATACAAAATGTTCCAATGCATTGACTGCATATTGAATGATGGCATAGGATTGCATATATTCCACATTCCTGTGCTCTAATTTGACAAATATACCAGGTTTATTGGCCCTTGCATTCTCAAAGTTGATAAAAATTTGTTCTATGGCATCTGAAGTAAGATTGTATTTAATTTGTCCTCCTGTGGCCACAACGTGTCGCTGTTGCACTGCAAAAAAAAAAAAAAAAGNAAAAAAAAAAAAAAAAGTTTGCTTGCAGTCTTTGTTTTGCCAGGCATTGTTTCCAAGTAGCACTTTTCCTAATATTAGACATGTTTATAGTGGTAATAGTATGCTTAATAGAAAATATAAAATTTAATTTCTACCTGCAGCAGCGCACAAGAGTATTCACTAACATGTACATTCTCACATACACACACAAACAAGCACTTCCCCTCAAAGTGCATAAGGTATCTATAATAAAGATCGCTTTTGTTGTCATCACTCACATGCAGGAGGTGCTCGGAGCTCTTTGTAGCCACTCTGNCTGAGCTACAGGGGTCACAATCAATGGTCAAGTCATGACTTTGGTCCAGAGATGTACAGAGAGTTCTGTGAAGGGAGCCAGAGAGAAAACTGACATTATCTAAGAAATAACGAAATTTAAATTTAAATTTTATATATATATTTTATCAATTTTATATATATATAGGACATGATCACTTGTGCTAATGTGTAAATCTGTCTATGCATGTCTCCAGAGTTCATAAATCAGGTCACCTACAGCCTCTCCACCAGTAATGTAATAATTGAGGTAGGGGGTGGGGGTCTACGGGGTAACATTGGATGTTTCCACATTCTCACATACACACATACAACTATTTATCAGCTGTTGCCCAGGGGGGCCTCAAATCTTGGGGCACCAGTTATTTGCCTGCCTTGCCTGTCCTGTTGGCCTCTGGTCCTGGATGTGGGGTACTGATAGCAGATGCATGCCCAAGGACCTTTTAGTCTGACTTCAAAGGAAATAAACCTTTATTTGCCCTCATTAATACTAAACTGGCCATCATCTGAGTTATGATAATGGAAGGCACACNAAACCTTTATTTGCCCTCATTAATACTAAACTGGCCATCATCTGAGTTATGATAATGGAAGGCACACTTTGTAGTAGGAGCAGACATGAGAGTTCACTCATTAAACCCTTTCATGTTGTGTTCAGTGTTCAGAGTGACTTAAATACTGAAACAGAGAGGGAGAAAGAAAGAGAAGGAAAAGCTGTGGTGGGGCTGCCAGGGTTTTAATGAGGCCCGCTGACAGGGCAGAGGAAACATAGGACATGACATCTCTGGAGGCACTCTGATCTGCACGTAGACCCAACTGCCACCATGCCCTGGACATCCTGCAGGAAAATCAACTTTGCTAATATGTAGCATTCCAAATTTCTTTAACCTGCACAACATAATGCACATACACATAGGCATTGCTTATAGATGGTCTCAAATCTCCTTTCTGCGCTTGATGGTGTCTTTGATTTACAGTAAGGCACGTTTATTCCACTTGCCATGCACACATTCCATGCATGTGCCCACATGCTAACACACAGAGACAAACACCACAATTACAATCAGTGCTATCTGACAACCAGCACTTTAGACAGCCTAGTCACAACAGACTTTCTTATCGGCATCCTACATCAGCAACATGCAGCCGCAGTCACGGTTGAGAGCTTCATACCACTATGGAAGGCAGCATGTGGCGGTAGAGCAGCTGTCTGCTCTGGTCAGGGTGGAGGGGAAATGCTGTAGCCTTATCATTCCTGTAATACAGTGCAGTTCAGAGGGGTCAGAGGAAGCTCGGTCAGTGCTTGTTGACTGTGATGCAGTCAGATCCTTACTGGAAATCACAACAAAAACAACATGGCTCTGATTAATTTCATCTCTAGTTGACAAGACATAAAATTGCTGTAAAATGGAACAAAAAGTATACAGGCCATGCTGACACTGTGTCAGCATTTTTCTGACAGAAAATTAAGCTGCTGTTTATTGTTCATGTTCATGTTATTCACTATTGCTGGTGTATTTTAAGCACTGTTAATGAAAACTCTCTCTCTCTCTCTCTCTCTCTCTCTCTCTATCTATCCTACAGATTGTGCCAATGCAGTGGTGCGTGTTGTTCATATCCTCCCACACATTAGACTAGTTTGACAGCTACTCTCTGACTCTTGTCTCCGTCCATATGTTAAATAAGAACAGGTATTGATCTGGGCAAAAAAAAAAAAAAAAAAAAAAAGCATGTGATTTAGTGACTATATCATGGATCAAAGCACATATTTCAAGTGAATTTCACAAAGAAAAGCTGAAAATGGCAACATGTTGCAATGATAATATCTGTGATTAAATGCCCAGATGAAATGTCATATTATGTTTGAATGGTATATGCATTACTGATGTGGCTGTTAGATGAGCGCGTCCAGGTTTCTGTGTGTGTACTGTGTTTTTCTCTGGAGTACATTCAGTTGGCTGCCCCCATCTCCAAATGTTGCATCTGTGCTTAAGTACAGGGTAGAGGGGTTTTATTTGTTGATCAGGGTGCCATTGTGTTCTTGTGTGCTGCCTTGGCTTCGTCCCCACAGGGATGTTCCCTTCCATGTCTGAACAGGTCATAGGCTGACTGCATGCTGGGTGAAGAGCCCTGAGGAATCAGCACAAATGACAGATTGATGTCATTTCCTAAATACTTTGTGATAATTGTGATTTGACACCAAGCGGAAGAACATGTCTTACATTCTGTATTTTGAGACCACATATGTTTTGCTAGTTTTGTTGATTATGTAACTACTGTATTACCCCCATTCCATGTATCTCATTCCATGTCTCATATCTGAGACATTTTCATGCAAAAGCAAAACCACACTCAGAGAAACAATGGTATATCTATGAAGACTGCCATCATGTTTGATAACTAGATGACGTGTGACATGTTTTGGGGAAGGAGACATCCTGCTATTGTCCTAATTCTACATGATACACGGGATACACAAACACACAGATGAAAAAGGCTGGCCTAAGAGAAAAGTAAATGCCTCATCTGATCTTTTCCAGATTCATCATTTTCTTTGGAAAGGCCCAGAGCTTTTGGCTCACTTCCTTACCCATCTGTCTTAGCTACTCCAAGCTGATCCCTACCATCCACATCCCTGCACCTTTGATGAATTACATTGGAATGCCCCATATTACTCAGTATTCCTCCAACTGAATGGCTAGTTGACTTCAGTCCTTACTGTCAACCCAAGTAAAAACAAACAGCAGCTGGCAAGAAGAAACTCCAGGAAGACATTTGTTTTTATTATGTGGATATGGAGAGAGCAGGTTTGTTTTGCTGGAAGTGGTTCTCTTCCTCTCTGCTTTGGCCCCAGGCTGTGGACCCTTTCAGGACCTGGCTGGTATCGTGGAGAAAGCAGGCTGTCTTAGTGACAACTGAATGCATGCAGGAGCCTCCAGCCCAGCCTAAACACAGTTCACAGACATTGCTGGAGGAGTCTGCCCTCATCCTGTTGACGTAAGTCATCAACAGACCACAATACGTCTGTTGGAGTTTCAAACAAAATCCCTGCTCGTAATTATGCTAGTATGGACAACCACCATGGAAAACACTTGTCTTTGTGTGTAACAGTGTTTGCAGTAAACAGTTGCCTCATTTTTGCTGAATCAAATGGAAGAAAATGACAATTCAGGTTTCCTGTTGTGATCAGCAAAAACAAATGATCACACATGGATGTGGTATATTTTAAGACAAATTGTGTAAAAAAACAAAAGAGGTAACTTTAGATGAGTTTCTCAGCACTGGTTGCTGAGTACTGCCCTTTTTTTTTTTTTTTTTTTTTTTTTAATTAATGATACAAGGTACACGGTTAAATTATCAGCACTCTGGTTGCCCATGCAGGACCAGGACTCACAATTTCAATAGTAGTGTAAGACTGTATGAACAACATTTTTCAAGGTCACGCATAATGTCCTTAGTGAATCGTATAGTTCGGATTTAATCAGTAAATGTCTTTGTAGATCATATTTGTACATAATTAATACTCCTGACCCAGAAAATGAAATCTGTAAAGGACATTTTTGGTTTCATGCTAATTTTACCTCTTCGTGGCCTCATGTTGATCATGTATGTCAGATCCTTATCTGCATGGGCTGAGGCGTTCATGGCCATGGGAGAGTAAATGCCCTGAGGGCTCAGCACATAGCATCACTATCTCTAAGCTTCCTGTTTACATAGCTGGCTCAGTGTCTATCAGCACCACAGCCAAGTGGACTGAACTCAGTCAGAGGGAAAGGATGTGACTGGTGTCATTGGGTTGAAATGACTACACACACACACATTTTCAGCAGTTAAGTACTTTTCCTCCTTTCATTTCTGGCTAGTTTTCTGCTTAGTTGCGACACTGGAACCTTAATGTGAACAAGCCACATCAGTAGAGATGTTATGATCCCAGGATCACATTAATGAGTGTGGTCCTTTAGATGAATTTGAATTGGATGGTTTAACATTTCACTGCACCTGGATATAGGTGAGAGAAACACACCTGGTTGCCTCCCAGTCATATTGTGCAAGCTAAACAGTGCCTTTGCCCTTTTCCAGGTGAGATTAGAAAGAATCAAAGATTTATAAATGCCATAAGACAATTCTCCAAGTCTCCTGTCAACCATTGGCCAGAATTTACCATTAAATCTCTCTAAAACCTTTTGGTGATCTCAGAACACTCTATTTATCATATGACATGATGATGATCATAATCAGATGATTACTAATGCTTAAAGATATTTGTGCGTGAATTAAACATTACCCAAAATCATAAAGAACCAGACCAGAAAATACAGTAATACATGCCCATTTTAATAAACCAATAGAAAACATGTTGAGCACAACATACACAATTTTACCTTATACATTGTGAAGAAAACACTGAAAAAATACATTTGAAACAATGTTATATATTTCAGCAAATATTTCTGTATCTGTACAATGACCTGTCACCGTACACAATATACTGCAGTAAATATCCAACCTTCATTTCCACAAATGTCAAAAAAGCAAGACTTCAGATGTTCTGGTCTTAAGTCTGTACAAATATTTCTGGGATTTTAATCTGAACATTTCAAAAGCTAAAGTCAAAATCCACTTCATATTAGAATTTTCATAAAATACACCTTGCTAAAAACATTAAATCAGAACTACCAGACAAATCCAGTCAAATTGTGATTTGACACATGGTAGTGCATATAAATACTACCAAATGTGCAGTGAATATTGATCAATATCACCAATATTATCATATACAAAGAAAAAAGGTAATAAATACACTGTTACAAACAGCTGAAAGATCAGCACAACATGGCTGGGTGCAACAAGAGATTGTGCGATTTTGTGATCACTTGCACGCACACACGCACACACACACACACACACACAAACACACACACAGGGAAGAAATATCATGTCGACACATGATATTGACCTCCCCACTTTGATGGTTTCACCTTACAATGTGGTACCTCTAAGGTAGTGTTGGACAGATCAGCAACCAGCTGCAGAACTGTCAAAATATTAAAAGTGCTGGAATAAAAATAATAAGATACAATTAATCTATCACTTACAGGTGTCTTTTAAATGTTGTCGCAGTCTACAGTCATTCAAAGCTCAAAGTGTGTCATCTTAATCACTAGACTGGAATGGTGCAAGAAATACTCAGCCACAACAGAGGTGTGAGCATGTGTGAGTCTAGTAATTTGAAGGGGAATTACAAGTTGGGAAAAGATTTGCTTTACTGGAAATCAGCACAACTCAACATGACAAGATTGTTTTGTGTATGGGAAATTTTAATTAATAATTGGTTTTTATTTTCCGGAAGGACTGATGTGTTACACGAGTGACTCCACATGGCATTACACTTTTCCCATTGTGGCAGTGAATTCATCAAAGTGCTTTCTTTACAAGATCTTTGGATTTTTTTTCTAAAAGAAGTTTTTGGATAGTTTATCAATTTTTTCTACTTTCAAGGAGATTATGAATTATGAGTCATGTATTTGTTTGTGTAATTAATTATTGCAAAAAAGTAAAACATTTGAGTGAATAAATTGTTATTTTGGTTCTACATATACAAATATCTTTTGCCTAGGAAATAACTGATGCTTCAAATGCTCTCTTCATCCTTTGCGACACAAAGTGCAAATTGTGCTGGGAAGTCAAATGATTTTAGATTTACATCCACTGAACTCTTTTGTGAGAACGAGCTTATACTATTGCCAGGGCATTAGGAAGACTGTGTGAGACAAACATGTAATTTTTGTAGAAAATACATTTTTCGGCTACATGAATGTGTTCAATAAATTATTAAAAAAAAAAAAAAAAAAANAAAAAAAAAAAAAAAAAAAAAAGGCACACAACTTTTTTTTGTTTGGACAAGTGTTAGAAAAAACGTAAACTACTCGGTTACAAATGACTTTGCTGACCAGTAGTTTGGCGGGATATTTTACCAGATGGCATCCAATCCCAACACAATACAAAGAATCTAAATGAACATAAAAACGTCCTGAAGTGCAAGTTTGTAATTTTTACTTGTCCCAGTATATTGAAATCCACTTGGCCTACTTTGTAAGAACCAACATCCAGCCCTGTCCCTGCACGTCCATAGTAAGTCCCTTCTTCAAAGAACTGAGGCAACACTCTTCCACTTCCCTTCTGGGGTTCAAAAACAAACTGCCATGAGGTTCCTGTGCTTCTTTTGCAGGGGCCCCACATTCGGTCTTAGCCAGGCAGCTCCACAGAGCCAGACTGCAGGATTACTCCACTGCAATAAAATGAATTCAGCCAAATCAGCAAAACCTGCTGCTCTCTGACAAACACCCAGAACTCAGCTATGTTTCAGCAAGGGAAATGTCACATGTGGTCATTTCCACACCATCTTGCTCCTGTGAGACACCATCAGCTGTCCCCATCATCCCACTCCCACTGTCTCTACCCTGTCCATCCAGCGTCAGTTCAAACTGAAATTTATTTGCCAGACGTCGCCCCTCCACCTCGCCGTGTGTGCCACCTTCTCCATCACTGGTGTAGAATGGAGGTGAGGGACTCTGGGGAATCATGCTCTGGTACCAGTTCCTGTTGTCCTCCAGTGTGTCCAGAATGTCCTGGGCATCAGGGTGGACCAAATCTGCCCATGTCTCCCACAGAGGGTGTACGATGTAATCAATAAAGCCCACCTTGAAAAATTAAAGGGAGAAATATTAGTAAAAATGAAAAACCGCACTATCAATTGCATGACTACCTATCAATCTTAGATAACTAAATAGATTTTTTAAAGGTGGCTGTGGAGCTGTTCTCTACCTGCGTTCTCTCCACTGAGGCTGTATGTTTGTCACACATGGGGCTGATCTCCATTCCCCTCTCCCTCTCTCTGTCTCCCTGGTGGAAGAACTCGTCCATGATCCTGTCCGTCCACTGCCGGTACAGATCCAGAGGCTTGGTGGGGTTACTCAGGTCGGCGCAGTGAACCATGTTACGCAGAACCTGCAGAAATCAGAAACTCTTTAAGCATCTTGCCTTATAGACATGAATTTGTGGATTCGTGAATGTGCATACGTGTGTGTAAGTGTGCCTCTCACCTGCATCCTGTCTGTGTAATTGTCCAACAGCAGAACTCCAGAGCTGGTCACTTTCTTGGTTTCCACCATGGTCTTCAAGTCAGCCAACAAGCTCATGTGTTTAGACATGTCTGTTGCCAAAACCTGGAAAGGGGAAAAACAGAGAAAAACATGAAAAATGATGTAAGACTGTAATAATATAAGGGAGAAAAAGCAAGCAATAAAGAAGAAAGAAAGCTCCTAAAATCAACACCACAAAAAACTATGCAGTCGTTCCCTCACCATGTCTATGACCATCCTCCTGAGCGTCTGCCTCTGTTTCTTGCTTAGGTTTTGGAAGATGTCGCAGTTGTCCTCCTGTAGTAGTTTGAAGCCCACAGCCAAGTGGTGGTTCTCCAACACTGACTCATCATTGTACATCAGAGCCAGCTCGGAGTCTACAGACAGAGGGAAGGAGAGAGAGGGAAGAAGGGAGTAAAAATGACAGGAAGAAAGAAATGAAATGGAGCTTAAGCATTTTAACACAGGCAAGGTAACTATGGTAACCAGTCCATGTCCCTAAAACCTACATTGTTGCTTTTGGGGACAAATCCTATTCAAGCCATGCAAACATTTGTAAATGTAGATCAAATAAATCAGGGTTACGAAATTTGTAGACTTTTGTAAGGAATGGCAAGTAGCAAAGAGGACTTACTGGTGTTGATGAGAAACTGGTTAGACACTCCTGGATGATCCACATCGTGAATGGCTGCAGCAAAAATGGCTGCCAAGATCTCCAAATCAGTGAAGACTGCCTGCATGTGAAGAGAAACGATAAAATTAGGATTCACAGCGAATTAACTTGATAACATGGTAAAACTATGGGTTTCAGCAATGATTCAAGAGCAATGATCTATCTGGAATCATCTAATCAATAATGTTCATATAACGTTCAGAAATAATGTTCAGCATAAATAGCCTGAGAAATATATGTGAGAAATGGTGCCACAGTATTTACTTTAATCCTACATTATCTGATAAGTAACCAATAGTGAATTTATGATCGATATAAAAAATAAAATAAGCAAACAGACTGTTCAGCTAGAAATAGCTTAGTTTTGACATTGTTACTCAGAGTTGTAAAACTGCATAAGCTTGGTCCCCTAAAGGACAAAATGAAACATTGTCACAGTATGTGGAAATCAACTGTGTTTAGTAAAGATGGTCTTTATTGTCTGTGAAATAAGTCTATTATAAACTTATGTACACCTATCAATGTTTGTTGAACAGCAGCAACTCTGGCCACATTTGGTAATTACAAGATAATGGGGTCATTGAATTCCTCTGCATTTCCCATGTGTCTCTTGAGCCAGTTACTTTGATTACATCATCATTAGTGATAAATAAACTCAGAAATAAACATTTATCTAACTGAGTTACTGTATGTTTGTCTTATTTTACTGTTGTAAGGCTGATTCAATAACACCATATGTAGAAAATAATGATCACAGATGAACAATGATAAGATAGATTTAAAGGCCCTTACCTCCAGAGCGGGAGTGGACAGTAGAATGTGTGTGGACTGAGCTACATCAGCGGCGTGCAGGCTGTTGTGATAGGCCACGTCAGAGTGATAGTGACCCTCCAGGGTCAGCATGAACGTCACAAAGGTGTCCGTGGGAACCTTGAACGTCCTCAACAAGTCTCGCTCCTGCACGACACACAGAAAGAAAAACAAGATCTTTAAGGGTGAGAAGCAAATTTACAAGCAGACTGGTGATCTGACTGAAAATTCAATTTTGACACTAAATAATCGACCATATACTAGAGAAAAGGCTCCAAATTTAAAACAGGCCAGTATGATTCACTGTTAGAAATCAATTTTAAGTGCTCACGTCCCCTCTAGCAGATGCTTTTCGATCCCCAGTGATACTGACAGCTGAACATAACAGAGAACAGACTGTACACACTGAAGCGGGCTGTGTTGTGGTGACTCACCAGAGCCTCGTGCCTTCAAAAGCCATTAGTGAGCATGTGCATTTTTGTGAGTGTGTGTGCCCTCCATGTGTGTGCATGTGTTAGCGAGGTGGTGGAGAATTAGTGGGATGAAGACAGAGGACACTGACCTGAAAGATGGTGTACATGACGCATGTGAGAGGTCGGTTGTGGGAGTGCTCTGACACCATGAAGATATTTAGGCCCCATTTATTGATGTCCTCCAGGTCCTAATAGAAGTGTGACAGGAAAAAATACATATAGAGAACGTTAGTGGATGTTTTTATACCAGTCATCGTTTACAAGTTTTTTTGTCCATCATTTACCTTTGACAACAGCTCCTCCTGATCAGTCTTTACCCCAAAGCGATTGACAGAGCATCCTGAGAGGCTGGGTGTATGGCTGACCTTCCTCACCCCACTGATCTGGGTCATCATCCCACCCTGCTGCTGTTGATGCTGCGGCTGACCCTGATGGGCCTGCCTCCTCTTCCTTTCCCTGGACTTGGGAACTGAGCATGGAAGTTCCAACTCATTCTGTTTGTCTGGGGAAATATAAGAAGACATACAGTATGTTCAATTTTAATATCCCCAGAGACAAAAAAAACAAAAACAAAAAGAGACAGTACAGTGACAACACAAGCTAGAATACTGATAGTTAAAGCAGAGAGATACCTCTCACACTCAAGTGACACTGTTAAAACATCCACTCCACTCACACTATATGTTTACATGAACATTTAAACTTTGATTCTAACCCCATTTGGGCAATAACTCAATTTTCTTTAAACATCTTGAGTTTCTGTGGTCAAAAAATGTTAAGCTTCATCCATATACTAAAATATGCCTATATGGGTCACTGGAATGTCATAATGGCAAAATGGGTTACCAAGATGCTATGAAATCAGAGTATTTCAATGGTCCATGCACAGAAACAGACATGTTGTAATATCAATCCATAGAAATACGCAGAGCTGGCCCATACAAAGCTTAAATGTTTAGACGAGAGGCATGCAGGTATATTTGTAGCAAGTGATCCATCCTCTTTTGGATGAATGAGATTCACACTCTGTATGCTTCTGACACTGCATGTGTGTACACCACATACACCGCAGCAAGAAAAAAACAGCTGCATTCTCCACAAAGCACAGTGAAATGATCTCACTACACCTGACAGGTGCGAGCTGCAATGCAGCTGACAACAAACACGCTAAACCGAGCCTCCTCCTGTCCTCATATGCTTGTCTCTTCACGACAGAGCGGCTCTCTCAGACATGTCTTTAACCACATCAGTTCTATCATTGATAAAGGTTATTTCTCCACCAGCCTGCATTCATTATTTCTACTTTACCCTTCCATCTCTGTGTTCTTTTATCCTTCCCTTTTTCACTCTCTTCTCCTTAGGGTTTTTGTGCTCTGAGGGGAGAAGATGGAGCTTTTATTTTTTCCAAGCAGAGCAAAGAGCCAAACCCTGTAACCTGGCTGGCTGGGTGCTGGGATTGACAGGCTGGTCCAATACTATGTATCGAGTTGGATGGATGGAGGAAAAGCTGTTGGCTGAGTAGCTGATGGCTAGTTGAGGAAAAAGCTGTCAGTTATGAAATCCTGTTAGGAGGAAATGCTGTTCTCCTAATGAACAATGTAGAGTCACACACATGAGCAAACATCACACTCAAGTGCACATACTGTTCTCTCTCTCTCTCTCTCTCTCTCTCTCTCTCTCTCTCTNCCCCCCCCCCATGCTTTAATGATGGTGCAAATTATTCTATACATATCTGTATATACTTATTTATCAAGTACGTTTGTGTGTGTGCGTGTGTGTTGCTGGGCTCACCTAGGAAGGTGTTGGAGATGTACTCTGACACTTGGTTGCCAGAGCGGCTCATCTCTGACAGGTGGCTTAGCTCCCTGTTGAGCATCCTCTTGAACTGGAGACACAGAGGGAAAAAAAATAAAATTAAATGAAGACACAATAATCAAAATTTATAAACATGTACAAGGATGATCACAGCCTATCATATTCATTTTACTGCTGTTTCTGAGCATCTTAAGCATTTCCTGTTATTTGCCACTGAATATCTCCCATGAGAACAAGGCCTCTGTTTCTCTTTTCACACCGTATATAAGGTTTGCATTTGTCTGTTGGTATTAGTTTTAGTTAGTCACTAAGCTTAAGTGCTTAGCATTTCAATATTAACAAATACCAGTCCATCATAACACAGTTTTTCCCATGAAACAAAATGCAACAGATTTTTCTCAACACACGCAGACACTGAGCCAGTGTGATAAGTGGCTCAGAGAGACTGAGTGGTGCATGATGACAGAAACAGCCTACTAATCAAATACATGCATATCTGTAAACGAAACACAATAAAAATCTGTCATCTAAAAATAATGAAATCACTGTGGATAATCTGAGACATTTCTGCAGCTAGAGTGTATTCTAAAAGACGTGAACGTGAACATGAGGGCATGCACACATGCACATGCACAAACACACACAGAGTCCTTTCCAATCCAACTGTCCCCTGGGACACACCTTGATGTATCCCCAGGACACAGAGAACAGGTAGTTGGCCTCAGGCATGGTGCTAAGCTGTGCTGAGCCCCTGGCACTCCCCAGCAGAAGCCCTGTACGCTCCTCTCTGAGTGGAGCCCCAAGGCTAAGCTCAGCCCAACAGCCTGAAGCACAAGGCTCCAACAAATCACCAGATTCCAACGGTCGACCGCTGTTAAAAAAATCCTGGCTGAACCCTCTAGAGAGGGACTGTGATAAAGCCCTACATTTCCAGCCAAATACGCCTCCTCATAGCGTCGCCCACTGTTTTCCAGAATGTGATCACAATCTGTTGCTGAAAATGATGGAATCCCCCTGGCTCCAATCAATATTTCCTTTTCTTCTTTTGTCCCTGTGTTTCTTGTTCTTGGAGCCTCCGTCCCTCTCTCTAAACCTTGCTCTCTGGGTCTGGGGGAAATCCAGCCTTCCCAAGCCCAGTTTGAGCAAGGTGAGGAGCAATGGCAGGCTCAGAGAGGGAGAAAAGGAAAAGGAGGGCTAGAGGAAGACAGAGAGGAGGGTGCTCCAGTCATCCCTGTGGCAGACAAGCTAGTGGAGTCTCTTGCTCTCTCTCTCTGCCTCCCACCCTTGCTAAACACTGAGCCATGCACACCACTGCAGAAAACAAGAGTCAGGAGAATCTCTCCACATCTCTCCCCCCCTCTCTGTCTTGTGTTTCTCTCTGTCTCTCTCCTCTCCTATTCCTATCCTATCCTATCTCTCCTCTCCTATTCCTATCCTATCCTATCCTATCGATCTCATGGTGGTCCCCCCTCTCAATACACTGCATCACACCTTATACAGCACAGCAGACACACANTCGATCTCATGGTGGTCCCCCCTCTCAATACACTGCATCACACCTTATACAGCACAGCAGACACACACACAGGCATGCACAAGAACAGACTCACACACACACTGTCTCCACAGAAGTACACACTGCAGAACCACACAAATTTAACAGATATGTCAGTACATAAATTCCTGGGTAGAAAAGAACAATGCTGATAAAATCAAAATGAATTTTCTTATCAAGAAATGCCAAACCAGGATTGACTACATTTTCTGAAAATGCGTCTCTATAATTTCTTCAAATTAGTAAAATTATGATAAGATGATGATGAGGGCATGTGAAAAAAAAAAAACAAAACAGTCTTGACTGTGCCTTTTATCAGGATTCTTTTATCCTTTTATTTCTCACAATGGGGCATTTTGTCTTCTTCCTGAACCAGACATGCTCTGGTCTCAACAGCTGTCTAATAGCTGTCAAGCAGACTGAAAGCATCTACTTGACTGTGAAACTTGAATACCAATTTGAAAGCTTTGGCTGCACTGAAAACCCCACAAACCCAAATGCCTGAGACAGTCAATAAAAATCAAAGAGAGCTCATAAAGACAAAAATTTGAGCCTGGAATGAGACAACATGATCTCATTAAACAGAACTCGTAATTCATTTTTAAAGGAGGCGAACAATGTGGACTGTGTGACCTGCAAGAAATGAATCAATCACAGAGACGTACTGTGTTTTTCCCTGGGGTCATGTGGTTTGGCTCAGACACATGAGAATATATTACTCAACTCATAGCGTCAATCTATACATCCTGTTATCTTAGCCAACAGGGCTCAGAGTCAAAACAAACCCCGCTCTTAGCTAATATAGACAAGTTTCATACAGATAACCAGAAAAACATGCCGGGTAACTGAGAAGATGATGAGCTGATGATGAATATGAAATCTTCCCTTTTCATCTTTGCTGAATCGGTGCATGTTGGAGTCATGGTCTCTCAAAATGACAGTGTGGATGATACATTATGCTCTAACAAAACATCATTTAAAATTGAACTCTTAACATTATCACAAAATATGAAATGATTTATTAAGTCGGCATACTGCAGGTTTTATATTACTGACCCCTTCCATGAACAACAAAGCTAAAGTCTCTCAAAATCTTAAACGTCTACACAGAATTCAAAGTAATATTAGTAGTAGAAATAATATTTAATCAATATATTTTCCTACAAAACTGAAACCTCCATAAATAAAAATCAATGAATTAATTATTGAATAAATCATATTCTCTCTGAGTCAGAGTACAATACATTGAGTGGCTTCAACACTAACTCACCTTTTTCCAATTTGTAAGCATCCCAAAGTTTTTCTTCTGTTTTTCAGAACAGCATAGTCCCATTGTCACTTCAGCAATGCTAAATACACCACGCGAGAAAATCCGGTGAAGTTCTATGAGAAACACTTTGGTTTAGCGTGTCTGAGACTGTGGCTGCTTCCTCTCTTTTCTCATGCGGCGTCAGACAGGAAACATATAACGATAAAGCTAACTTGACTGACTGGCCTACACAGTAACAAGGATCCAGCTCCTCCCTCCGTCACAGGCCTGTGCACGTGTCACCACCTACTTCCCCGTTCATCTTTGCTGATAGACTATTTACTGAGGTCATTTACTGGTAGACAATCCTTCCTTCTAACATAACCCCAGGAACATGCAACCAAAATACCTGAGTATGTGCTGGTAAAAGCCCGCAGAACAGGTTTAGCAGACCATCATGTTGTAACACTGTAACTGAGATGAAAAATTGGAAATTATATGCTCTATGTTCTCAGAAAAAGTTTTTCAGCACTGGGTCAGTTCTTACAGTCTCTTTTCCTGATTGCACAGGAACATTCTGACATAATATCCTGCAAGTCCATGGTTGTGCAAACTGACAAAGCCCACACTCAGCCAATGTTACCTCTGTCCCACATGTGGCTGTTTACAATGTCAACATCCAGTGGACTATGCCTAATGAGTTTTATGGTTTAGTTAGGTTAGAAATACACTTTTCCTAGAATGCCTTGAAGCAAAGTGAGGAAAAAAACATTCATATAGGTTTATTTACGATTAGGTATATAATCACCACTGCAGCTTGTCACATCTCTTTACCACCCTTCCTTTCAAATTAAATTACCACACTATAATTTAATGTCCATTACTCCTGCCATTACCACTACATCTGTTTCAATAATTTTGTCATTTTTTCCCCTCTGTAGATGGCAGTGCTTCAAAGCTAAAGTGACCACACGTGAGTTAAAGTTTCCGACTTGCTTGCGCTCTGCTCAGGGCTCGCTCGCACGCTAACCCGCAAAGCGCTGCTCTGCTAACTGGATTCAGATGGCAATGTTTGTTGAAGGCCATCACTACCATCAGAATGGAAGTGTGGTGAGGCTAATGATAGTGAGGGGCAGAGTGGCAGCTCCCCACTCTGAGGTCACAGACCAGGCTGGTGGTGAGCAGGGTGTGTGGTCCCGTATCCCCGGATACACCTGTGCCCTTGGACGTTGAAACTGGAGACACATGCGGTATGATCATTTGCTGAACAACTTTTTCTATTACATCCTTTATGTCTCAGAAGTGAAAAGGGCTATGCAGGCTCTTTGACAACTATCTCATCATGCCAGTGCTTGGAAGGAGCGAAATTCTGCAGATGTTGCAATAATAAAACCATATTTCACATAACTTTTTGCAATGCTTGTGTGAATTTACCAATAAATTCTTACAATCCATCCCTGTGCGATTACCCAATGCTGTACCTCACCAATGAATCTAAATGGTGACATCACAAGCTCTTCTCCTCCTCTCTTTCAAAAACACAGAGTTGGTCCACAATGCTAGTTGTGGTATTGGGTAATACTGGAATTCTTACTCATTGTGAACAATTTGTGTCCAGCATGGCTGAGCGGTTGCATACTGCAGGGCCTCGTGCTCATTGTCTTGACAGTCCCATTGACGTGGTTCTCTGCAAAAACCCAACCAGGCTGCCTAGTCAAAGTACTGCTATTGTCATCTGGTAAGCAGGGAGAGAAAGGTGGGGGCAGCAGGGGCACCAGGAAATAATGAGACAGGAAGCTGGTGTCACGGTCATAGTCACCCATTACAGTCCGACCCCCCAATCCAGACCTCAGACCACCGTTATAGAATACTCTAGGAAATGGTCAACACCACCCTGTGTGTTTATAATCTGAGGTCGCCATACAGTCGCCTGTCTGTGTGTGGGGGCTCAGTAATACTGTGTGTTACTGGAATATGGCTCAAGCTTTGGACAAATGAAATGGTTTTCTAAATATGAAAAGAGAAACATTTATGTGCATCATAGGAAAGGAAAGTAATTATTTTCAAATGGTTGTGTTTTTGGGTTTAGTACTGTTTTACGGTGTATTTACATAAAGCTAAACTAAATTAGAAACTGGCTTTGTATTAAAATCCAGTTTCTAATTTATCTATCATACTAGTTGTTGAGAATTTATACCTCATCTTTTTCTAGAATGAATTTCAGTAACTTAGTATGTTTTGTAAAGGTTTTCTATAAAACAGACTACATGCCAACTGAGTAAACTGTAACTTTGCTTTCAGTTACACTGAACATTGGCTGTGATGGCAAGATGTGGTCAACAAGGAAGTAACACTACAACTAAAGTAACGCAACAACCACCACTAATACTGTAGTTTCATGGTCTGGCATTTCTGCTTCCCCTACAGATGGTAGCATAACTAAAATGGAGATGTTCATTGTCTAATTGTTGTTCCAAACTGCAATAAAAGTCATCACTGTTTGGTTTTTGTGCATTGCAATATTACAAACTTGAGCACGCTAAAACATCAGCAGTGGTTTTTGATCTCCTTTCTTGTTGAAGACACTGGTCTGACCATGCCATGGATATTTGAACCATCCAAACATGGTGGCCAATTTATTCTAATGAAAGATGATCACCCAGTGCATGTGAGGAAAAAAAAACATTTTCCCTCCCACTATCTCATTAACTTCCTACCTTTGGTGCTCAAAATGCACCTGATTTTTTTTTTTTTTTTTTTTTGTCTGTTTGTGCTTGCTGATACCCCACTCACACCAATTGTATATCAGATATAAAGATTATAATTTTTAATAAAGATTATGATTTTGATAATTCAAAGGGCATTTTTTTTTATGTATGTGATGTAAACCTTGCCATGGTTGAAACATTGCCCCTAGTGGCAGAGGGGGAAATAAATGTAGTTTTAATGTTTGCTACGTAGTTGGGTTGGTAATGTAGGTGCTTTCAATGTAGGTGCTTTCAATTGGTGATTGGTGATTCAAATGATACAATAAAATGCCTTGCTTCTAATGATAAATACATGAAGATGAGGTTGAAAACAGTGAGTATACATTTAAATAATCTGAACTTTCCTCTTCTGAGTTTTCTTAAACCTTTAGCTGTGTTCAGGAAAATCTGATGTCTTGTAAGACTTGCTTTCAGAAAGAGAGAACAACATCTCAACACTACAAAAGTGCCAAAATTCATACCACATCAAACAGAATGACAAGCGGGTCTGAACCTATCACATATTTATGATAGCTGATAGATGGCTAACATGCACTGCGGTTAATGAGATTACATTTAGTTTGAATAAGGCAAAGTAAATTTAAACAGAACTCCTTCCGTAGAACACGGGCAGTAAAGTCATTCAAAGGTAACAGGAACCTGCCAGATCTATGCAAAGCAAAAACTGCTTATCCATTTTATAAGAGATCCATAAAATGTTGGTGCCAGCTCACACATTACCACAGAATGACTGCTGCTTTACAAGTGCGTCAATGTGGCAAAAAGAAATTTACATCTTGCATACACTGCGAGAATTACTGCAACAAAGACCAATTGTACAGTCATGCACAAGCCAGTGAAGTCTTTATGACATTACAGCAATTTGAGTCTTAATATTGTGGTTTTAAAGAACACCTTCTATGTATCTACCCAACAACGAGTTTGTACAATGTAATGAGTTAATACTGTACAAAGAATTGGGGTTGAACTCGTGACAGTCATGAATTAAATGGGAAGTCTTTGATCTAAAGCTTGGTTAACTGTGGGTTCTAAGACATAGCACAGCCAACGCTTTGACATGACATAATGTGAGCAACATTTTATGTACAATATGGGATTCTCTGCTTCTTCTGACTCTTTTGTCTATGCATGTATGAAGATATGAAGGTAAAGTGTATTGCTTGATAATGATGTGAAATGTGAGCAGCTCACCTTGGACATTTCATTAATTAACAGTTTCATCCACAACGATTCCATGCAACCGATGATAGACTTTTCAACTCTCAGACTCATAATTTGAGTCACAAATGACCATACTGTTTACACACACATATATAAATACATATATATATATATTAATATACAGGCTAAATGGTCCTACCTTGTTGGATGCCATGTCGCTTACAGAGCGGTAGGTCTGGATGGTCTCCAACTGGTCCAGACACCAGTCCAGCTCCTCAATGGTTTCCATAGCCAGCTTCTGGTAGGATTCATCTGCCAACAAACACATGGACACATAATCAGGACCCAAAGGATCCATGTCCATAGCAGAGCCTCCCGACACCATGCGTGCAGGTCCAAGGGTTCCAGAGTGGCTTGATCGTATGGAGGATTGCCCTGCAGGACATCCAGGAGATGAAGAGGAAGAGGGGGAGGTATGCACACAGAGCTCCTTCATCTTGTCACGTTCCAACACCTCAGAAAGTTTAAGCAAGTCATAATCTCAGACAGACTAAGGCTGGAGTTACTATTTGCTGAATCTCTTCCTCTGTAGCCCTTTTTCTCCGTTGTCAGTACCCCCTTCTCTCTCTCTCATGCTCTCTGCAANCTCTCTCTCTCTCTCTCTGTCTCTCTCATTCGCTCTGTCGTGCAGACTAGGCAGCCTGCTGCCTCCTGCTGTTGAGTGACCCCCTCCCTTCAAACACACATGTAGACAGGCACACACACACAATATCTTCCCATACATACATGTACAGCACATGTACATGTATGTATGAATGAAGAGTTGATTTTGGAAAAACAGACCCATCAGATTTTGCTTTTCTATTCACTCGCCCTCCCCACATGATGTTTTGTACCCCAAAGAACCAAACAGCTGACTGTCAAGAGATTCTGAGACACTCTGCAGGTGATGACAACTGAGGAGAAGAACAACAGACAGAGACAGAAAGCCTGGTAGTGGGGGTCAGCTGGNGGGGGGGGGGGGGGGGGGTGCATAGAGAAATTCTGCATTAATATATTATTTGGCTAACTATTTGAAATTTATTGTCACAAAATGCAACTGCTTCAACTCTCCACACTTCTAATCCTCTGATGTTCCCCAGACATTACTTCCTTTATGAAACACAAACACACACACACCACTTCAAGGATGTACTTTGCAGAACTTTTGCAGCTCACACTACACCACAATGCAGCACAAACTGGCTCTCTCCTCTCTGAACCTCTCTGAGGGAGAAGAGAGAGAGAAAAAAAAACTATATTAAACACCAAACTCAGTGTTTGTACAAGCAACACGAGAGGCAAACTTTGACTCCCTGAATTGGGGGGAGTCCAGACCAGGGTCTTACTGTGTGCCAAAGAAACCAAAGCACTTCCTCTTTGGCCCTGAACTCACCCAAAATGTGGAGCGGAATCACTGAATGGTGGAGCGACTGGTGTAGACAATCATAGCGGTGATTTAATAAATAGCTTTGTCACTAGGAGTTATGACCACACGTGGTAGACAAACAAGGTCTAAATGGAATATAGTGATTTTTAAGAAATATTATGACATGTGGACATCACAGGGACACTGTTGATTGAACAAATTTCTGCCTGGAGGGAGCTAGCTAGCATTGAACGCATCTGGATCTCCCCACCTCCCTTTTTTCTATGGAAAACACTGATCTCTACTTCATAGGACTTCACACATGGAAGAAATTTAGCCCATATGCTTAGCACAACAGGACAGCCAGCGTGCTGCTCCCCAATTTACGTCAATATAGCAGATCAAAGGACTTCAAAGCAGAATGATGGCATGCAGACTCTGAACCGCCGTTTGACAAAAAACGTCACTGAAATCATGGGCCAATGAATCTGCACAACATAATCACAACGAATAACAAAAAAATGAGTGAAGCTGCAACTGAATGGATTTAATTGCACTTATTGACATCATACCACCAGGTCCTCATATTACAAGCATGATTGCTTGTGCTAGCCTCAGTCCATAAAGCTGGCCAAATTCTCTTAACTTGAGCTCCAGCTTTGGAGAACTCAAAGAACCCCTGATTTTTGAAGGAAGCTTCATAGCTCCATTCACAGGAACCACTGGCATCCTATTCATGTAAAAGTCAGTGACACAGAGCAGAAAGTACAATATCAAAGCAGTGCACGCACGAAGCGGTGGGTTGTTGAATCTGGATACACACCAACCTGCAGCTGCTTTGAGCCATAGGGGCAGGAGACTGTGCCAAGAAGGTGCAACCACATCCTGCCCCTGTTCCCTCCAATGAGGATATACAGAGACATTAGATGCTTTCAAAGGGCAGTCAGAAAACATCTTCAAAGGCTTGGCTCATCCACACCGCCAGCATGACCGGGATTCAATTCATTCTGAAGAGGGCGGCGATTCATACACAGAGGGGCGAAAGGGGACACTCTCTATGAAACTAAGACGTACATTGCAGAGCTTTAGTAGGTTTGGTCTCCATCTGGTCTTTTAGGTGATATCCACATTCAGTTAGCTACATTTTAAAATACATCTTTTCCTCTCTGTCCACATTAAGCTGCCATTTTCACCTCAACAACAAAACTTTTCAAAAAGTGGATGTATCTGAAATATTTGGAGTCGCAATTCAGTGTGAAATGATGAATGTCTGCACAGTGACAAATTTGTAGTGTGTATCAGTAATGTTAAAAATCAGACTTTTTCCTCCTCCAACTCTATCTGTGATCGATCATTTTGATTGTCCACATAATGTGCTAATCACATAATGCAGGGTTTGCCTTTGATCTCTGTTGGTGCTTATAGTATGTTGTCAGATGGCTCAGATGACTGATCAGTGTTAGTGCAGCAGCCTTGCCTGTGCTAAGAGTTAGCATTTATGAGCTATAATCAAATTACTAGTTGTGCAGCTGTCAAACAGAAACTGAAAAATATGTCATTGACAACAGCTGTTTTGTGTATTTGCCTACACTGAGACATGGAACAGGTGTGACAGAATAGAGGTTTAACCTGCTGAGATCAGAGTAACTGTGTCTGTTTCCTTTACCAGATGATGCTGTAAAGCACAATTTCTTTGTTTGGCAATCAAAAGAGGAAAGTCAGAAGACAGGATAAATTTAGGCATTTTCATATTATCTGGCACTTCAGTGTTGATAGAGAACTTTTTCTAAAACAGCATAAAAATGCTACAGTAGACAGTGGTTTATGCATGAAATTAGCATTGTTAGGTTTAGCTGGCTAACTGTGGCCTTAGTCAAATTAAATACTATAATAGACAAATTCAGTGATTAGCTCCCCTTTCTGGCTGAGGGTGTGCATATCAGTAAAATCAGAACTCCTGTGGCTAAGAAAACCAAACCAAACCTGTTTGACTACAATGTGCAGAGAGATAGTTATGTGCATTGTTGATGAGGCTACTGGATTCATCATTACCTTCCACTGATCGTAAATACAGCCCTTAGATGACTTAAGAGACATTTATAATGTCACCAGTCAAAGGTGGTGTGACGTACTTTCAGTCTGAAAAACCTGCTCCATTGCAACGTACTTTTCCAGACCAGCAGCCTGTTTTTTCAGCTTTATTTTTTTCAGTTTCTCCAGTGAGTCCTAATGCTTTGGCCATATGCTGGCGGCTGCAGGGAGGACAACAGACCTCAGTGTGTAGACAGACCCCGTCTGCCTCCCCTCTCTCTTTTCCCTTTCCCTCCATCTCTCTCCTCTACAGGGCCACAAACCAGAACCCCAAACATCCCCACCTCCACCCAGATACACCATCCATTCAGATCTACCTCACACTACCCCTTTCTGTGCTCTCACCCTGCCTCCAAACCCGTTTCCTTCACTGTCTGGCTGAAGTTTTCAGAACTGGGCAGCCTCATCTAATAAAATACATACTGATGATTTCAGTGTGCAAGCAGTTTTCAGTTTTCCTTTTGACGATTTCATATCAATATTGTTTTTTCTTTTACATTTGAGTGACTGAAACTCAGCGACTAATATGAATCATGTTATGTTTATACGTATTAATGTGACTTCACAGGAAATAGCGCAGCCAAGCACAACAGACGGTCAATGAAAAAAGCTTGAGTCATCAACACTGATAGAAGTGTATCAGCATATGCAAACACACACTCCTCTTCTTGAACTCACCACATGAAGGAGAGAGCTCACAGTTTCACACTCATACGTGTTGTTTATAGTTGTCTTTACACTGCATGCTGAGCTGAGACAGGCAGGAAAGCTGGGCAGAATGAATCACCTTTGTGTCACTCCCACCCCCAACACCGATGTGCGTCAATTTCCTCAGAAGAGAAAGAAACCAAAAGAGAAAAAGAGATTGACAAGAAATAGGAGAGCAAAAAATAAAGACAGGGAGGGTGAGAGGAAAAAATGAGAAAAAGACAGACAGGATGAAACAAAGAGAAAGAAAAAATGTGTCTGATCAGGCTGCACTGCAAGAATCTCTACAGGCGGACAGCAAACTTTGTATGTACATGCTCAATGAAGACATACGCCAAACCTGTAAAACTCTGGGTTTGATCAGTAACTTGCCTCCAGTCAACTTCACAGTTAATTAGACTAAACAAAAGCACACATCATTTGCGTCACATATAATGCCTAAAGGAGAAGTTCAGTTTTTCAATCCACAACTTGTCTCCTTGTTGTTTCTGATGATTTAGTTTCCCACAGTTGAATAGGGCTGAGGACTTCAAAAACCAGGATGAATCTACTTGTAGGAAACAGAAGCACGGCATAGTCAGATCTGTCCATATGTTCCACTAATAAAAAGGCTTACAAATAAAACTGTACTTTCTATCAGGTCTTTAATATGATTTCTCTTTGGGCTACATCCATAGCAGAAGCCGAAAAATTTGGAAAATATAGTAAAATGAACTTGTTAGACAGCTTGCTTTAAAATGTGTTTTAGCAGCACATGTGAAGAAACATGTGGGTTTACAGAATTAAATGACTGACCGTTTAAAATGACTGTTTAAAATGAATGAGAATAATGAGATTCTCCATACTGAAGTTATAAATCAGCCATAAATGAAAAAGAATATTTTAATAACATCACAGTTTCAAAGAAAGTGGACTTGTTTGTATTTTACTGCATTTAAAATTTTTCCTTTTAAGTTTTACTTTACTCCTGCTTATACAGCTTTTATTTTGGCTATTTGTGTGAGGATCTTTGTCCAATCTTATCTTAAAAACATTCCTTTTATATACCTATAGTCAGAGTTAAATATAAGGTGTGTTAAGTTTGTAATTCATAAATGCCCATTGCATAGGAAGCAAATTGATATAATTACATAATGAGTTTAAGGAAGCAGCCTCAATCCACCCAAAAAACCACAGTATCACTCTTTGTCTTATGTCATTTACCGTCTGTCTCTTTCACAAACAACCCTCACTGGGATTGTGTCTCTTCATCGTTTACTACTATGACTTAATCTCTTCATCTATCAAAACAAAAGGTTTCACCAGCTATACAAACACACACCCCATCAAGGCCTGTTTGACAGCTTCTTCACAATGCACCATGGAGCTGTGTTGGCATGGGCTAGCATGAGGGATGGGCCACAGGGAGGTTTATGACTCTGCTGACGTCAATGACATAATTCAAATACTTAACCAGGCTGCACGCTTCCAGCCCTGTGGATTCTCTCCTCTGGACAGCAGCCTGGAAATCCTGACATGGATTCCAGCTGCACGTGGAGGAGCAGAGTAACTACAGAGTAAGTGGGCTGGAGCATATGGAATACCCATTGTGCCAAAATTAAAAATAAATAAATAAAAGAATAAACAAATAAATGAGGAAATATAAAGAGGAATAAATAAAAGAATAAATAAATAAATGTGGAAATATAAAGAGGAGTAAATATAAGAATAAATGTGGAAATATAATGACGAATAAATAAAACAATAAATAAATAAATAAAGAAATAAATGTGGGAATAATAAATAAAGAAAAATAATAAATATTTAATAAATATAAATAAATAACTTAATAAATAAAAATAAATAAAGACAAATTAAAAAATACATAAAAGGATAATTATGAGCATTTTATTTTCACATTTAATTGTTCATTTATTTCTGTATTATTTATTGTATATATATTTTTATATATATTTATTCATCTTTCCCATTTAAATTTCTGTATTAATTTCCTTATTTTTTTAATTTTCTATTTATTTTTATGTAGTTTCATTTATTTATTTTCACATATATTTCTGTATTGTTTTTCGTATACATTCTTTCTTATATTCTCGGATATATTCTCTGATGTATTCTTCGATATATTCTTGTGGGCCAAGCTGTCAATCACCTGGCTGTGGGCAGGCCTTCCTTCCTACCCAGCCGGCTACAGCCTGCCCCTGGCACAGCGAGCTGCTGGCGGAGCTCCAAAAACGTTGAAAANACCCAGCCGGCTACAGCCTGCCCCTGGCACAGCGAGCTGCTGGCGGAGCTCCAAAAACGTTGAAAAAAGTTTTAATTCAGCATTATTTTAATCAGTCAGCCATATATTCGAAATCTAAGCAGCTACTTTCTTGCATGAAAAAATCTCAAAACTTAATTTGGTGACAGCTATTCAGTGCTCTGAAGCGTCAATTCTTTTCTCGACAACAAGAGAGAAGACTTCATGAGGCTTCATGAGGCTTCATTTGCCCATCGCTACCATTCAGATGACCAGATGAAGCTTAAAAAGTTATCTCCATTAACATTTTACCCCTGAAATACAACCTCGCACATGTAAGTCTGGTGTCCTATCCAAATCATACTGTGATAATCAGTGATGAGACAGCCAGCTCAACCAGGCTGATCAGTTCACCACGTGTGGAATATCACTCCAAAACCTGCAGCACAGCAGCTAAAGTAGCTGCAGTAACAAATGCAGAAACCTTTTCTTTGACCTCATCTGACAGGAGTCTGCTGTGTTCTATCAAATACATGCACACAATCTCTCCCTCTCACACACACACACAGCTGCCACAACTTTATTAGATGGGATCTTGAATAATTATATGCTATTCTTCTTCATTATATTGTCAGAACAACCTGTTTCACATGAAACTCTTTCATTATTACCTTCATGACATGTTTACAAAATGAGACAAAGGATAAATGGATAATATTTACTGTGGGACCACACCCTGGACATTTTATGCACAAACCACAAATCCATGTCACGTCCATGTTGTTTCAAGCCACAGAATGTGTACATGTTAGCATATAGCTGGATGTCTAACTTAATTCATCTTCTACAGTCCTCACTACTAGTTTGAAATGCAACAAACCTTTTAAATAAGTTTGCTGAGCTGCCAAAATGCATCACAACACAACTGCTCTTAATGATGATGAAATATATGAAGAAAAGCAACACACTTTAAATTTGTGTAACCTGATAAATTAGCAAATATCCGGATATTTTTCTCTCTCTTTCTCTTTTTTTTTTGGGNGCTCATAGCATCTGTCTGGGAAAACCAGGAAGCTCAGACTTTTTTCTTGGAAGGCCAGAAATGAAATATGACAGTTAAGCCTCGGGCCATAGCATTCTGTATGGTATTATTGTAAGATGTAAAATGATATAACCACCTCAGCTCCCTTAAGTTATGTGTGTAGAATATGATTTAAATAACATTAATTCTTGGCAAAACACTTTATTCTGCAAAATGCCCCATTTCATATTTTATACATTTGACAACACATTTAGAAAGGATTTAAATTAAAAATATTTTCTGCCAAACTCAATAAGGAATATGAAATTGAGGTGAATATACTATATGGTAGTGCACTCTACAAAAAAAAAAAAAAAAAAAAAAAAAAAAAAAAATCATGGTTAGACATCCCTGTTACAAAGCAGTATCACTCTGCATTCTTTTTTTTTCTTTTTTTGACTAAACTGAAAACATATATTTGCACAGAACAATATAAATAATGCAGAACTGAAACATAAATATTTCCTAGTGTCTCAAATCTGCCTTCAGGGAACAGGGAGAAGCACAATTCTGATGTGTCAATCTGACAGGCAATTTTTTTTTTTTTTTTTTTTTTTTTTTTTGTGATTTTTAAGGTTTAAAAATGAGTCCAAATTTTATTCATATGGTGGATCAAACCTAAGTTTAATAGTTTAACACAGACTGACAGCAGGCCTCACAAACATTAATATCTGAAGGCATTCTGTAAATATTTAATTTCTGAAGGCCAATCAACGGTAACTTTATGCAGTGCTTGCTCAAATGACTGAACATTCTCCCATGTGTGACCAACATCCAGTGTGCTAACCTGTGGTAACTCTTACAGATTAATCATCAATCTCTGATGGCCAAAGACGTCATAATCAAGCTTTTTCCTCAGAAGTCCTATTAACAAGCCTTATTACGAGAAGAGCCTGTAATCTGAATCAGTCAGGGAAGAGAATGACTTTTGTTGGCTGCATGGCTCAGAGGACTTGGTGTGATGGGATCAAAATGTTATGAGAAGCGTAAACTGTAAACTCACATGTAGAAACCCACAATCCCCTCACATTACAGTATGATGGCTGTTAGCGTAAATAGCCCACAGTGACGCATTTGCAGCTGAGCTGATTTTGGTGTGTACCCCCACCCCACCTCCCCACCCATTTCTGTTTCACCCAATTACTCTGCTCACGTTTCTGTGCTTTCCTTATTTCATCCAATTTGACCTTTTTTTCCTTGCATTTCCCATATTGGATCTGATTCAAAAGTTCAAAAACTGACATCTTTGTCTGACCTTTACTGTGTTTTTTCTCTTTCCCATGAACCTCAGCTTCAGCTCAAACCTCATTCTCTAATGTCACCCCTCCTCTCTGCAACAATTCACTCACTGTGTGCAAGTGTGCATATATATGCGTGTCTATTTCTCTTTGTCCATCTCAAAGCCCTGTATAGATGTATTAGACGTCACAATGTTTTGCTCATATCTGGCACATATTGAATGTGCTTTATGAAAATGTAAACAGTAAAAACAAACAAACAAAAGAAATAAAAAAGACACATGGATTCAGGTATTCTCTGATCAGTTTTGGTCCACGTTCATATGTTAAAATAAATCTGATATGAATCAGATATCTGCCAATGCGAGTGTCATCTGTATACACAAATCAAAAGTTCCTTCACATTCTGACTCATACATCAAACTCTTCTCGTTTGCCTGTATATAAATTACATAAATGCTATACAATAATGACTCTCAGTCAACAGACATGAACAACAAAGGCTTGGGTCACTGGGACTTAACACAGGAGTTAAGTCTGCAGGGGGACAAGTCAGTACAGGCAAAAATCCAGGTGATGTATCACAATAAATCAGTTTTTGAAGAGGTTTCTGTCGTCATAGGAGAGCAAGGCTTTAAGTGCAACAAGTGCTCTAATCTTTCTTCTGCAATTAAAATATAATTAGGTTGTTGTGCTCTTGCCACGTAAAGCAATAGCTTGAAAACTTATTTCTGTGTCATTTGTGACAATTGCCCCATTTTGTGTACTCGTCTAGGAAACTAAACCCTCATTTACCCAAGAGGGTTGTTTCAGGTCTAAAATATTTAAGCACAGAAATTAGGTAAGATGTAAAGATGCTGTCAAAAAAAAAAAAAAAAAAAAAAATCAATTATAGGGTGAAAAAAAATCTGAATTGGGCATCAGGATCTGTAGTGTATCTAGCCTTACAAGTTTCATTTTTGGCATCCATGTTGAGATCATGCCTAAAAAGAGATCTGCTCACCAACAGTGGGAATACTGCCTCGCTGAAAACACAGATGAAAAACAGGAAAAATCTGTTCTCCATTTCCGCTCACTGAAATTCTATTGAGTTGACAAACACGAGACAGAAAGCAGCCTACAGAGGATATGAGGGCATCTTTGCTTGTGATAGTGTTTATTGTTATATATTCCTCAGTGCCTGAACAATCACCATTATTTAGTGGTAGGTGCTGTATGTTCCTTATATGATCAGAAAAAAAAGATGAAAGAGTTTGTTAGTGTTTTTTACTCCTCGCAGAAACTAAATCACATTTGCTTTTCCTACTATCTTTTCCATGCATCCTGTTGAAAGCTATTTCTAAATAATCTCGATTCTACTCAACAATGTAGAGTAGAGAAGGTCAAGGTTTTTGAAAAGTGCGGAGGAGTAAGGACAGTATGAGACTCAGAGCAGTCTTGTGTTTTTTTTCCAACTACGTGACACTCCCAGCAGCCCATTTGTGTTCATAGGAAGTCGAAAGCACCCATGTGTAGGCTATATTGACGTCAATCAGGCTTGAAGAACCAGTGCAGCAGGAACATTATCCCCTGCTCTGCCCTCTCTTTCTTACCCCCATCCTCCTTCACAGCTACCTGAGCTGAATCATAACTATCAATGACCTCTATCCTTTGTCTCGTTTTTTTCCCACATTATTGTCACATCATAACGTTTTTTGTGTTGTTTTGTCAAGTCATTGCTTCCTGAATTGATAATGGTAAGATTACAGTTCATTTGCCACTTTTAGAGTTTTAACGATAACATGCATGCAGTAGATATAGATTAGATATAGATTAGATATAATTAAATGGAAATTTTCATAAGGAAATACAGCTCTAGAAGTTGCACATTGAGAAAATGATGTGAATGTAGAATGAATAAAGTGTGCTGTATAGTTGCGAAGAGAATCTCACTGTATGCCATTTTAAGTCAGCCTGTATTCCACTGTGCAACTCATTCAAATTGCTCAAAGGCCTCTTTAATGTCCATATATTTGCCAAGGTCGAGACCAAATTTTTTCCTCTTGTTCTAATATACTAACCTAAAGAGAAAGACACTACAATAATAATAATAATAATAATAATAATAATAATAATGATAATAATAATAATAATAATAATAATAGCAGCAGCTATTTAGGCTCAGAACTTTTTCAGTAATCCTGGAGATAATGAATATTATTGGCAACTTGCAAATAAAATTACCAGCACTGCCTTTATTGATAGGAAATATTTAACTCTCTGTGGCTGCTGTGAAATTCATTCAGTCTTTGTTTATAACATGATAAACACTCATGGTTTCAAACTTATGACAGATCTATTTATATATATGCTATACAAATAAAGGTTATTATTATTATTATTATCATTATTATTATTATTATTATTATTATTTAATTTTAGAAGTTTTCGGTGAATTTTGCATTATGTAAAGCAACATATTAATGTTTTTTTTTTTTTTTTTTTTTTTTTTTTTGTCTCCAGATTTTTGTTCCAGTCCTTTTGGGACAAGACACACATCTAAACATTCGTGATCAGTGCATATTTATTTTTGTAGCTTTTATATATCTTTAGTATCACCTTTAATTTTTACTCAAATGTTTAGTTACATCAACAGACTGTATTTGACTTCTTAAAAATGACCAAAACAGAACATAATAAAACATTTTAAATGTTACAGCATTCCTGGGTTTTTCCCAGAATGACTTATGTTA
The DNA here is from genome assembly GCA_014773175.1 of Lucifuga dentata. NCBI lineage: Eukaryota > Metazoa > Chordata > Actinopteri > Ophidiiformes > Bythitidae > Lucifuga > Lucifuga dentata. The sequence goes on from VXCM01001683.1 coordinate 117,630, forward strand.
TTTGTGCTGATGTATATTTTTAAGTAACTGCAGGCCTTTAGCAGGACTCACCTGACAAACAAACCCTGGTGACGGCAGGCTGACTTGCAGCAGGAGACCTCCTACAACAAGAGAAAAACAAATCAGCAGCTGTGAAAATCAGAAGCCTTGAGGTGCAGATAATGACTGTTTTACTTTTCAGCAGCCATCACTGTGGGTCATAATACTAACATGATACATACGCTTTATCATTTCTCTGATCTCAAAGGTCAGCTTTCCACCCTCTGACATTGTCATGTCAAATGTTTTGGCCCATGGTGACCCTTCTCTTTGAGGTCATAATAACTGCATGTCACCGTTGACTGAGTTGATGCAACAACTGACCAACTGCAGCAACTGATCAAATTCAGTGACAAGAGAGACAATTTACTGAACTTCCACCAAAAAACTAAATAAAAATAAAAATGAATTTATAATTGTCTACATTTAGGATTTTAATCCATGGTAGAACCAATTCTTGGAATGTTTAAATCTAGTATTATTATTTTAGTGTGATCGGTTGCTGTCTGAGAAATATTTTTGATGCATTGGCTCCCCCAAGTGGGACATGAATTGGCATCTTGAGTAGAAGCATCTTTCTTATCCACCAAAAAACAAGAAATCAGAAGCTCTTTCCCACACAATATTTTGTCACGGGTTTAAAATCCAAGTAAACACAAAGTGTGTATAGAAAGACAAGAAAAATACAATGAGATGACTTACTTATTGGATGTACACTGTACATTTGTCAAGGTGGTGAAGTTGTTCCTAACAGTCCGAAGGCTTGCCAGCACCTGCAGTCGTTTGAATGAGAGAAGTAACTGTATGACCAAGGCTACAACTTGTAAAAAAGACATCTAAAATTATTCAGAGAGTCAATTTGATGCTCACAGGAGGGTTGAGAGATACACATAATAAGTGTCAAATGATACAGTTGGTATTGTAATAATGTGAAAAGATTGATATGGCTATGCCAAAAAAGGATGGAATATATGAAGTTATACATATTTATTTTGATCTGCATGGAAATGTAGCTGAAAATGCAGATTGATTGAAAAGTCAGCCAGAATTGTGCTTTAATTTCCAATTATTAGGTTGTGGATTTGATTGGTTAATTTAATTGGAATTTAATTGAAATTTACAGCCTCTCAGTGGTCATTGTTTGCAACAGAAACAATGGTATTCATTATTTATATTTGTGTGCATATACTACACATAAACTTGATTTATTTTACTAAAATGCACAATAAAAAATGGAAATTGTTGTTAACCATTTTAAGGAATCTTATAAGTCTGTTTAAGGTCAAGACCTTCACCATGCTGATTGTTCAGTAACAGGCTTTTTAAATCCAATTACACAGACAGATACAGTAATCCAAATTTGTGACACATGATAAGACATTAATGAACACACACACAGTATCAGAGATGAGCAGCATCACTACACATACAGTAACTTCAGCAGTTATTGCAGACATGAGGAGAGTAAAAGTTCCTGCTTCAGTATGATGTAGACACTGACATGGCAACTACAGGCCACTAGGGCACAGAAACCATTAATCATAAATGGTAGTGAATGAATGAATGAATGAATTAATGAATAAAAAGATAAGCCACTGAAATGTACCTGGATATGTGTACCATGATTCATATCAATCAGACTTTCTGTGTCTAAGGACATTGATGGTTTACCAAAATCAAGTCTTACCTGGGCAAACGGAGTCACAATCAAGTCCTCTGTATGCCTGAGACAGAACAGAAACATCATTCAATTATACACAAATGAGTACACAGTTTATCATAGTGGCTTTGACACCACAGCAGTCTATCTAAGTTAATATTACAAAGGGCTGCAATGCAAATGACTCACAGTTCTCCAACAATGGAGGAGTTTCGAGACAGTGATTTGGGCGATAGCTCGTAGTCGCTGTCAGAGCGGTACAGGAAGGACTCTCTGCGCTGCCCGTGACCTGCCAGGCTAGGATGCAAAACCAGACCCGAGCCCGGGGACGCCTGCAGGTCTGAAGGACTGCAGCACACAGACGGACCATTCTCTACTTCAAAGCTAGAAGAGAAGAGAAGAGAAGAGAAGAGAAGAGAAGAGAAGAGAAGAGAAGAGAAGAGAAGATCATTATTATCAGATACTAAATACTTTCAGTACCAAATACAGGCTTCTGCAATGAGGTAATAAATCCTGTCCACAAATGAGATGGTTGATTAAACCCTAAAATGATTATTCTCTGTGGCCTAAAAACAAAGCTCACATGTAGTAAAACATGACTTGCGTGACTGTGAGAGAAAGAACCGAGTACTTATACAATCTGAGTATTACTGAGTATTTATACAATCAAAACTAAAATTCGAAAAGTTATAAATAAGTTTTGAAAGGATAAAGTATAGTTTAACAAGTTAAAACAAGAAGCTAATCTTGCAATACTAACAAGCTTTAAATGTTCAGTCTCTAAAGACACCAATGCACTCTGCTCAGAGCTCAACATACACACACACACATACACACACACACACACACACACACACACACACAAACACACACACACACACACACACACATACACACACACAGATGCATGGATATAATCTGTTTGTCACCATGGAGGATGAGAGGAGAAGCTATTGCGTAACAATTTAATCAGAAATCTGAGATCAGATGGATCAGAGGGCAAAGGTCAAAGTATCAATGTGAACTGCTGGATCAACGGATGCCAGCACCCACAAATTAAATTTCTCTCTTTAAGTACTGATTTATCTTATAAGGCTGACAGATATAGAGTCGATGCTGCAAAATAGTTGTCTGTATTACACCAGAAATTTATATTTCAGACTATTTGCAATAGAAGAAAAATGATGCAACACTTCATCCCTGCCTCTCTCAAACATACCACCACACCATCCTTCCACCCATGCCTCTATGATTTGTGCAGCACATGGGATTATCTGGACACATATCTACGTTTAACACCTCTGCCAGAGAAGATCAGATTAATGATGTACAGTCATTATACACATTTGCTGAACAAAAAAAAAAAAAAAAAAAAAAGAAAAATCATCTGTTTTGCCTTCTGCGTCATTCAGATCCAGCTTCACATAACATTAACAGCTGTACCTACAGTAAATTAATCTCTTAGTCTGACACATATACACACACACTAAACACACATAAACAACACACACTTTCTGTAAATCCTAATATGCTTTAAAGCTTACAAGCTACAGTCTGCTGTCCTGGATGAATTAAGTTATAGCTCTCAGTTTTTTTTAAATGCATGTAGTTTTGATAACATACTGCAAAATTTCAATTCCTGGGACTCGTTCTAAAGCAAACACACATGGAAAATTGAGGAAAAGGCTCTTCTGTTTAGAGTTATGAAGAAAGGGAGAAGAAAATGATGGAGAAAAAAAACTTAGAGACAAAACAGAAAAAGAAAGAGGCGTGAGAGTGCTGAAGAGTCACCTGGGAGCAGAAAGGTGCGCTGCACTGACCACCTCCTCACTGAAGTCAAAGTGTCCAAACCTGCATCTAGGGGACCTCCGAAACATTCTGCTCTCCCTTCCACCTCCTCCCTCAAATACTGAACTCACATACAACTGACAGGCCCACTTTCTCTCCAGTAACAGGACACGTGCTAGGATAACGTAGGCCCGGGAGACGCTAAAAGGCAGATGTGGGCTGGAACACAGGGAATGGATTCACACTCAGTCTGTTTATCTGATCGCCTTTCGCTTTCCCCTCTCCGTTAAATCACTGCAGATTAGTCAGTGTGTTCATCATCCCCACCAACCCTCAACTATGCCGCCAGTGATGTCCTGGAAGTGTGTACTAGAGAGAATACACTGTGAAACTGGGGCTATTATGAGGATAAAGCATCCCATATCTGCTAAAAGGTTTTATTCATCAACACACTGACAATGTGTGTATGATATCTCCTAAGGAATGGTTTCCAAAGATCAAAAATGCACAAAGAACAGCAGAATGCCCCTTTCCCCTTTCTTATGCTCACAAGTCAGATCATGTCTGTTTGTTACTGGTTGCAGGAGGACAAAGGCAAAGAGGATTTGCTATTTGAAGCTCCTTTCCAGTGCTGCTAGGATAAAATGCATTTTGAAAAATATTACGCCTCCTCAAATAAAAATCAAAGAGTAATAAGAAAGGCAGGATGGCACAGTTAACAGACTATACTGGCCATTTTGCATGTTTGAGCCTAACATATTCAATTTTCATACACGTAACGTTACTGACAATATTTCCCAAAGCATACTACTGGAACAGTGAATTAAAAAATGTTTTCCTACCTTCCAGACCTCCATTGGTTTCAGTTCATTCTGGTGCGCTATTAAAATCAACTTGTTGATACTTGAAACGTTCTTGGGATAGGTAATCCATCATCATGAACAAGATGTATATTCAGGTTTTTTAGAAGTTACGTAATTTTAATATTTAAGTGCAATAAAAAGTGCAGAGTGAATGTATGTCTCCACCGGGGAATATAGTCCCAAAAAAAGGCCTGCTTTTATCGAAAAATTTTAATGACTGTGACTTCATCGGGCTGTATAACTATTAGCAGGAGAAACATCAATTTTTAAGGTGGGTCTATCGCTTGAATAATTGACTTTGAAAGATTAAGAGATTTTGCAAAATATCAGGAAAGCTGAAATACAGTTTTATCCTTTGAGAAATAGTTGTCAGTAACGTAACATATATGACAATTGAATATAATAGGCTCAAACATACAAAATGGACGGTATGGTCCTTTAAGGTTCAGTTCACTTCTGCTATGAAAAAGTGAAATGACAGAGACGCAGAAGAGATGAGATGAGATGTCAGAGAAGGTCAGGGAAGGCTTACAGTCAATGGAGAGATTAGTTTATTTTGTGCTAAAAAAAAAAAAAAAAAAANAAAAAAAAAAAAAAAAAACCAAGACGAAGCAGATGGAGGAGATGATATGTTTGCCATGAAGGAATATGGAGAATTTTCTCTTTATTTGACAAATGTTTGGATTTATTGTTTCAATGGTGGACGAGGAACAGCTAATGTCTGGTGTGGTATGGGTTATAGTATGGAAACCGCTAATATGTGGGTCTGTAAAGCCCTTTGAGACATTGTATGTGATACGGGGCTATACAAATAAACTTTACTTGACTTGACTTGGAAGGACTGAATGAACCAAAATATCAAGCTCTGTCTGTTGGACCCTCATCGGTGATGCAACCAGCCATGTGAAGAGGTGTAAGTAGAAAAGATTAAAGTTCACCAAAAAATAAATAAATTAAAAAAAACACCCAAAGCACCTGAATCACTGTGTCTTGAGCCTTGCGAGACACTATTTTCCCTGAAAGTTCCACTTCAATTGAAATGCCCTGAGGCCTTTAGCCAGAGTAGAAGTGAAGGGGACAAAGTAAGATTACAGGACATTCTGACTGCCAAATACAAATAAAGTGATGCTCTGATGATCACTCAGTTTAAGGGAAAGATCTTATTTGCAAAAAAATGTGCTGAGTATTCATGCAGGGTAAAAAATGACTATGTTAAACATAACAGCCCAGAGGAAAAACATCTGGCACTGAGCTCCACTCAGGTTGTGCTTTTCGTTATTTCCACAACAGCAACTTTTTATTGATTTCTTCATTCGAACATTTCATCACATTAAGAAGTGTAGCAATACGCCCCATGTATTTGGTTGGAAACGCAATAAGACTGATTCACCAAACTGCTCCTTATTAGTAAAAATCTGCTTCTAAATCATGACCTACAGGGCCACAGCCCACTAATATCAATAGAGTGTGTGTGTATATATCAGAACTTAGAATCATTAAGTGTTGTACGTGAAACTCATCTGAAAATCCTAATCTGCAGCTAAAGTGATGACAGAACAGCTCCAGTGTTTTCTTAAATTGTTTCCATTTTCTTGCCTTAATGTACAAAATAATATAGATGCACTTCTACTCTCCCTTGCTGCAGCAATGCTATATACACTGTTTTTTTATTTTTTGTTTTTTAACTCCGCTCTGTTCTAGTTGGTCAGTTGTGTCAGACCTGAGATGACAACACCCACGGAATACAAAACACAGATTCTTGCCAGGCATTTCTTCACTTGCCTCATACTTTATGGGTGTGTAACCACATATGTGGGTGGCAGGTCAATGTGTTACAATGTTAACATGAAATAAAGCTTTCAGGACCTGCAGGCTTGACTTACTGTATACATTTCTATTAGGTGTGAACCTCCAGTTTTGAAATTTGACAATGTTATATACACCCTACTATAGTATATTATAAAAGTGAGGGAAACAACAACAACAACAACAACAACAACAAAAATAGATCCCTTTTAAGGCAGAAGGGAAAAAGTCTAACTAGCTTAAAATGTTCAGACTTTCTTTGGAGACATTTGTTCAACACCTGCTACTGAAAGTACTTTGGCGAATCATGTGGTGAGAATCTCTGCATAGTAACAACAAGAAAAGCCCTACAGGAGCCTACTTGAGTGAAACCTATAAAATATATGTATACTGTAAAATACAGCTCCAATCATAATCATCTGAATGTAACTTCCTATACTGCACTGAAATACAGCATAGAAAGTTACATTCAGATGATTATGACTCTGGTGGAAGTCTCCTTTGTAAACTGAGTGGCTTTAAACAAACCGTTACAACTCCTGGCCTTTATTACATATAACTCCATGCTTTTAAAACGCATTAGAGCAGAATAGGAGTTTTGTTAAGATGAAACAACAATGAAAGACAGTGAGCAGACAGAAAATCTATGAAGGGAGCCCACTGTTAGCTGGACTGTAGTGGGATGAGTCATAGTGCTTCAAAGAAAATGGATGTATGTGGAAAATTACCATTCTTAGATGTAAAGTGGCAGCCATGATAAAATGATTTTTCATATTTCCTGCATTATTGCTTCCACGTTGCAGCAGCATATTCTGCCTCTAAGGAAGACAAGACAATAACAGTGTACTGTGCTGCCAAATTATTCAGTGCACCATCTGACGCCTGAGAAGTGAACAAAATTTGCATTTTTCATCAGGGCAGAGGAGCACAGGGCACAGCAAACTAGGTGTTAAAAACACTATTGTCAACTGAACTAAAATTTTAAATGGCATTATCAGCTCCATCACCAATTTTTTAATGTCAAAACTGGAGAAAGCTTTTACCAGAAACAAAAGAAAAATCCAAAATTCTGTAAAAATAAAATCTGATAAATTATTCCAAGCCATAATACATATACATTAATGTGACCATACAGTACAGAGTAGTTATTAGTGTGTCACACATCTAATCGTACTGACCTGTCAGGGTCAGCCTGTGTGATGTCGATGCGGGGCAGAGAGACGATGGGTAGGCTCGTTGGTCTGCTCCGAGTCACAGGATCATCTTCAGGTGTGGGGGAACGGCCCCTGTCTCGCTCCTTCTCTGCCTGTCGCCATGATAATGGAGGCAGCTGGAGGTTGCCTGAAAAACGCCGGTGGACTTTGCATAGCTCAACCCCAAGCGTGCTGCTTGTGGAAAACTGTCCTGTAGGAGGATCCCTATTCTCCTGGCCAGAAGAAGAAAGGAACAATAAAAATATTGCTTACAGGAGTTTCAAACATTACATTTCTATGCAATGGGCTCCAAAATGTCCCCAAGAACAGGCTTTGTCATGAATCAGCAAAAAGAAAGTGTTGCTGATATGTTTCTGGAAGGTTACTATGTTCTCATTACAAAATATAAAAGACAAATGAGATCTGATTTTTTAAAACTTTGTTATGATCACACTAATAACAAAAAAATGGAGTATAATTAAAAGATTAAATCAAGATTATTATGAAGCAAAATATAGTTTTAGAATAGCTTACCCTATATACCTAAGAGTTTCTTCCAGATAGTAGAATGCATTTACACCAGAGCAATTGCAGGGGACGCTGTAGTGTCTCGCTAACAGTAATCCATACTTTACACTTTTTAACTTTTGTTTTGTTTTTTTGTCTTCAGTGACTTGGATGAAAATCTAAATGAGATGAGGCATCAAACTAAATTCTTCCTGTGGAACGAGATGGAATTAATATTTAACTGACAGTATAAATACAGGAACTTTATAAATATGCAAAAAGAGAACACAAACATTAAAACAAAAATAATAAATAAAAGCTTCAACAAAGAAGCTTAAGGATGGAATTTTTACCTCGTTTTACTTTTAAGCCATAGACAGCATACTATCTACACCATGCTGAGTTCATCAACATAACTACCTAAATCATCATCATCATCATCATCATCATCACCTTCATTATTTTCATCATCATCAATTACTTGAAAGTAACAGAAACAGTTCACCTGCATAAAATCAAAACAAGCAAAGTTAATGGCTGACCATGATGGTAAAAGAAAGGCAAACTAAAATCAAAACATTGTAAAGCAATGTGAAAATGAATTTAAAGAATAGGAAAATAAAAAAAACAAGAATTATGAAATTATTCAGGAAAGATCATTATGTTTCAGAAAGAGATTTGAAGGGACATATAAGGACAGATGAAAATGACTGTAGGTCTCCAAGTCCCAGTAAAATAATGTTTAAACATTAAGCATTAACTAAACAATCTGCCTGCTCTTCACTTACAGATAATAAACCAGTTTCATAAAAATATTTCCATTAGCGCAGAAGAGGCTGGTTTACTAAAGTACCATACATTGGCTGCATTTATGCTTTTATGCTGTCAGGCAGAAAAATTTAACAAACCCACCCTTATTTCACGCCCTCGACACCTGACCTGCCCATTGACATTTTAATGAAGCTGTTCTGAATATAAATTGTGTGATTAAAGTGTCTGGTTGAGAGCTATGGGCTACGGTCTCTGTAAGGAGCCCACAGTGCTTCACTGTAATGACTGGTTATAAACAAGCTGAGTACTGAGTTAACAAAGGCCGCTGCCAGAGCTATTCAACATATATCACCATCCACTTTACGTACATGGTGACAGCTCCAGAAGAAGAAGAAGAAGAAGAAGAGATGATAATGTAGAAGAGAAAAGGAGCATCAAGGAATTGCTAGAAAGTGGCTGGAACAAGCCATAGAATTGTTTGTCTTGAAAAGGAGAAAAAGCTGGAGAAAAGATGAGTGATTGAGAAAGATGGAAGAAGAGGTTGATGAGAAGGCAGGGTAAGAGTGGGAAGTGAATGTGAAATCTGACCCTGTTGTCATCCATCATACAGTGCTGAAAAGTTTATACAATGCACCATCTCATAGGATCCTATTAAAGCGAACATATAGAAATTTCATGTACTATTTACATTACAGGACAGCTCTGCATCTGAACGTAGCTGTGAACTGCTCAGAGATACGCTTGAACAGCTCTTGGATGACTCACCTTTGCTGCACAACTGCTGTGCACACTGTGTGAAAACAGACTGGTTTAGGTACTATCTCTTTAAGGCCCTCTCTGGAAAAAAACCTGCTCCACTCTGATTGGCCAGCTGAGTCAGGCCTTAGCTGGAAACAGCCACGGACAGGACTGTGAAACACGGATGCTGGCCCAACATTCACTCACTAGCCTTATGCTGTGTTTGTTGTAACTCAAAACTGGGAAGCCGTAACTCAGAATTGCATCATTTAAAACCACCACATATTCAAGCTAAAAAAAAAAAAAAAAAAAAATGCTTCTATGAAAACTTTTGTTTGCTCTGTCAGGCCAAATGAAGCTATTTTTCAACATTTATGAGCGATTTACTTTTTCAAACCAGCTACTGCACTGCCAGTGTTATATAACCAGCTGCTGTGTCTGCATGCTGCAGTGATTTAAAGAAAATGCTTCTAATGTTCATTTAGAAATAGACTAATTACTGTTTACAGTGTGAACAGCCATATTAAAATGATGTCAATACTGAGCTCGGGGTTGAGGAACCTTGCCTGACTTTCCAAGCAGGAATTCCAACATGAGGGGGCGTTTTCTTTTTCCAAGTTCCAAGTGCAAGTTGAACGCGGCATTATATTTGGTGGGTTCTACTCAAGTGTGGGAGTGAAATGTACATGTTATAAGTTAAAGTAAACATGTCACAGAAGTAAAGAACTAATCAAACACAAACCTTCCAGGGCAGTTCAGGCTTTGTGATACTGAATGCATTTTTTTTTTTTTTTTTTTTNTTTTTTTTTTTTTTTTTTTGCTTTAACTTCATGTTTTGTAACTTTTTACTTCTTGGTCAACACATACAGGATAAACTTCACACTTCCCCTCCAGTTCAATTAGAGACAAGCCAACTGGGGAGAAAAGAAAAGACAGAAATGAGAAAGAAAGTGCAAGTGAAAAGACAACCGGATGAGTTCAGGATGGGATAACTTTCTGCATAGGAGAGGAGAGGACAGGAAGACAGAAAGGTTGAGAAGAGAAACCACAGACAGATAGTGGAGTCTGTCTTCTCTCCTGATTGTCAGTAAACACTGTTCTGCTGACTCCTCTGCTCCTTCTAGGAAATGCAATTTGTCTGATTTATAGTGCCTGTCTCTAAAACACAATGTTCCTGTCCGAGAATAAGGAAGAACATTAAATATGGCAAAGCACAACTCTGTCTGACACTGGGATTCCTGGATTGCTTCTTTTTACGTGGCCACAAAGATCAAAACATCTCCTGTCAATATGTCTCCTGTCACATTATCATTGCTGTTTTACTGCAAAAATATCTATCAAATGATTATTGATTGCATCTCTGACACATGATTTTAGTCTTTCATTGAGCCCTTCTTTGCAGGCTGAACGGCATTTTGAAGAGAAGACATTGCTTATTTACATAGAATATACAGAAACATAAGGAGAAGTAGAATAAGGACACTGATAATGTTGGAATTTAGAATATCTCTAAATTTAGAAACCCTGATTATTCATATATTGAGGTGTTCCAGAACATTGCTATAAGAGGAAGGAAGGGTAACACAATCAGTCTAAAATGGAGGTGCTGGAGCTCCAGTGTCAAACAGGTGGAGTGGGTGCTTTACAGAATAAAGATGAAACAGCTTTCTTGGCTGCAAAGCCTAAACAGCTCCAGTGTTCTCTGGGATCCTTCCAAAAAGCCTTTTTGAGACAAGGTGACATAAATGCGACAGCTTTAGGATTGAAGCTTTAAGAGCATGGCTTCATGTGGAGCTTGAATTATTGACTGTTGTTGCCAAAAATAAAAAAAAAAAGACTGTCTGCTTTAATTATTTACAAACTATAGAAGGTGAATGACAGGAAGAGCCAAGGTTGTTCAGTGGTTCAAAAGGGCATATGGCTTCATTTAATCCTATCATCAATGCATATCATCATATATAATTTCTGTGAGATGAAGTAAAATTAAAATTGAGTTTGAAAATGAGCTTATACTGGAATCAACATAAAAGATGCATGAATGAAAAGCTGTTTTATAAAACATGTATCATTTGCCTTTATGCTGTGCAGTTTCTTATTAGCTGTTGTAACTAATGCAGTGATACACTAAAAGAACTCAAAAAGGAAGCATGCACTGGTGCATCAAATTCAGTTTTTTTTTTTGTCCATAAGGAGCACTATTCAGCATATGAAAACAACTGTATAAATGTTTTTATGACTGTAGAGGGCGCTGTACAAAGTCAGGTAAACTGATGTACCCTAATGAGCTCACCAGTGGTTACTTCTACTGGAACTGTAACTGTAAAACTAAAGCACTAAAAAGCTAAAGCCACTCTTAAAATATTTTAGCAACTTCAATCCCTCCAATGTCAAGCAGTGGCTTTAGTTTTCAAATATGTAATCTTTATCACAACACTTCTCTTTTCCTGAGTCCCGTTTTAAATGTCATTATGCAAAATGAGATACATAAAAGAGGAAAAAAAAACACTAATGATCATTCATGACATTACTATCCATTCTTTGCAATTTATTTACAAAATACTTACATTTTACATTGTATAATTTTTGTGCATTACTACTGAATGAAGAATATTGCTAACTCTAATAAAGGGGCAATTTCTGTATCATCACTGATTTCAGTGTGTAGTTTCATTCAGGTAACTCACCAGTTAAGGTGGACTGTACTGGAGTGTGATGGAGATGAGTCACAGCAGGACAACACAGTTGTCCAGGAAATATCTAGGCCTCTGAGGCCATGTTGGACAGTAAGTGATCTGGCTTGCCTGTCCAGTCATAAACACTGGTGGCTTAGAGGAAAAACAGATGGATCTCTGTCAGATCTCCATCCCTCTTCCTCTTGTTCATATTTCCTTTCAGTCCTAAATGTCTCCTGGTGTGACCTCTCTTTTAGCACCTTTCATCATCTTCCCCCCTTCTTCCTTTGAAACTTCTCTCCTCAATTCTCTCTCTATCCACCTTCCTAAATCTCTCTCACACACACACATACAGTTTAACACATGGCTCCAATACAACACATGCAAACACACCATCTCCATCTCTGCAGTGTGTCCTGCCAGAAAGCAGTCTGTTGGTTACAGGACTGTCATCTGTTTATGAGTCACCGGCCACAGCACAGACATACGGCACATTGTTGCCTCAGTGAATTCCCATTAGAACTCATTGCATCTTTGTGTAGGAAACAAGAGAAGAAAGGCAAATTTAACTGTGCAAACTTGAAGCTTGCAGGCCACAACTTTGAAGCCCCCAGATTTTTTTTTTTAAATCATCAATACCCTGTTTGTTTTACAATTTATTGCACAGGAAATTACAAAAATATATCAAATAAATGTAACTAATTACTTTTCAAGAAGATTTTGTCAACAACAACAGTTTATGTAGCCACTATGATTTAAGAAATTATTTTTAATGAAGGTATGCCCAGTCTTTATTAGTGCACTGGCTTCAGTTGTGTTCCAGCTCCCTTGCCCAAACTCCCTTGCTTATGTGTTTTAACATTCTGTTCAATAGCCTGCTGTCTGCCTTCTCCCAGATCATTTTGGCATTAATTTGCTACAATCTGGCCATGCTAAATCTGGGATTGGCCTCAAACTTCTGGCCTGTAGTGTATAAATTTCAGAGCTGAGATGCAGAATTTTCGATAAAATAAATCCTGAGTGGCACTTTAATGCATGCATGAATGGATACAAGGTTGGATGGGTGGTTGGTTGGGAAAAATCAATACTTACATCGCCTGGTGTGACCCCCTGTGCACTCCTGCTTTTCTTCATCTTGCGTGATGTTCAGCCAGATTCTCTCTCGGTCTCTGATCTTTTCTTTGTGCACGCCACACTCTCCTATCCGGCTCTGGGAAGCCTCAATGCTGTGCCTGCATTTGGAAAAAAGGAAGAGGGCATTGATACAATAATCATAGCACTCTTCAGAAATGTCCTGCCACTTCAAAAAGCCGATGTACAGTCATGCTGTATGTACCCCAAGTGTTTCTTTTTTAGGTAAGTCTAATTCTGTCCACCTGCTCTGAATGCAATGACCGTACACTCATCAATAATACAACGGCCTCAGATGGCAGAAAACCAGCAACAGGCTGAAATGTGTGACTAATCTATCTGACAGTAATTAAGCAATACTTTCCATGTCACTATTGATTCTGCTCCACCCCAATTACCCCCTATTTGACAGACAGTATGTCCTTGGTGAAAGTGTAGCACAATTGCTGCTGGGGGCTTTTGTTGCTTTCCAGCAGCTGTCAAATCAAGTGGAATGAAAAGAGAATTTCTCAGCAACAGTAACAACCAGAACAATCATGTTTGCAGCTTTCAAAACAAACATATGTGTGAGGTTTCCTGGTGTTCTCTGTTATGGTGGAATGAAACAACATGAGAGGAGAAATGCTAGGAGATCGCAAAGGAGCTGGAGTGTGTTGTCCAGCTGCCAGTTCAAATCTCAGCAGGAAGGAAAGGTATTCCATAATGTACGAGGTTGCATGGAGGTTTCCATTATAAAAGGAATTTTAAAATTCTTCATCCTTCATAATACAGGATTTCCAGCAGATTAGTAAAGTAGCATATGGTTTATTGTGACCCCAACCAGAAAAGAAATTAATATAGATGAGAGGATTAAGTGAGGCCAAACTACTTCACGAGTAATCCATTTTAATGCTAGTCATATTTTTCAAATTTTAACCAAGCTGATACCAATTTTTGGTAATTCCACAAATAACTGCATCCATTAGTTCACTGGATCAAATTATCCTCTACTGCTGAACAATGCTTACTCTTGGATGGATTTCTAAAGCACAATTTAAACAAGAAGGCACTCTGACAGCGCAAACCTCCACCAAGGCCACCTTTGCAATGCTTAGCATTTAACATTAGCTTTAGCATTAGCCTTTGCAAAAACCACACTGATCCATTTCTACTCTGCCTTGCTGCAGCATCACTCTGCAAACTGAATGAAAAACCATTTAGATATACTGTCTCTTTAAGGTACCCCATAAAAAAAAGCTTGCTCTGTTCTGATTGAACACCTGCATCAGGCCTAAGCTGTCAGCAACCAAGGACTGCGAAACAATACTGACCAAACATCTGCTCACTAGTCTTATACTTTATGGGCGTGTCTAACCAGGCATTAAAATGTTTTACATAGTAAAAGATTAATCTCAAACTAAGTTTTCCGAGCAGTTCAGGACCTCTGTTTGTCTTACTGGTTGCAATTCTACAGGTGTGTTTTCTAACTTTGTTGATGTTTAACACAAGCTTCCTACTATACCACACTAGAAAAACCAGAGAGTACACACCTCTGTCAAGGCCAACAAAATCCCCAATAAAACATGTCTGCATGGTGCTGTGCTGTCCGTACCATTTACACTTGGCCAAAAAAACATTTCCTCACCCATCATTTCCACTTTAACAGCTTCTAAACAAAGCTTAATAAAATGTCATTTAGCCTGCATAATCACAGGTCTGCCGCATATACTGTATATAGTAGGTGTGTATGAATCTCCCAAACAGCAGCATTTTAGAATTTTTACATACAAGATCACCAGAAAAGTTGATTTGTTACCTTAACGTGTCAACATCAGTACTGATTGCTGAAACACCTGAAGATAAACTTTTAAAAATGCCAATCTGTTATTACAGTGCCTAAAATGCTTTACTCAAGCCCTGTGTACCTCCATAAAGGTCAAGGTGCTACAAATCATCATTGGATGCCAAAAAGTACAAAACGTACAAAAAAAAAAAAAAAAAAAAAAAGCACAGAAGACAACTGGTAAATGTCAAATTATTTCAGATTAGGTCCAGCAATGAAAGGCACTATGTCAAGACTTTAACATTAATCATTGAAGGAAAGGTCCATCAGGGTCAGCGTGCCCTCCTGCCAGTTTTTGAAACAATGAGGTCCACGGTGTTCATCCTCCCCTAAAAGGTTCAGTAACCTTCTGGCAATTCTGATATCCGTGTAGTAGCTCAGTTGTATTTTCTAACAAGCAGTTAGGGGAGTTGGAAGGCTCTAAGAGACAACCTACTGGGATTTCACATGGCATACTGTATACTATTTGTTTACTTTTGTACTTCAAAAGGTAGTTTTAAGGTTTTGTTATCTCTAAGGAGCTGGTCAGCGTAAGAAAAATACTGCAGGTCCAAATGTCAGCACATTTTGTTACAGTTTCAGAGGCTGGATGCTGAATTGGAACATCAACTCATATGGATCATCTCCAAATCAATACCAAGGATTTACACCACACTGATCCAGAAACAACCCAGACTCATGTCTCACGCCTGCATTTTCATTTTACTTGTGGCTTTTGCATGAATTCACTCAGATGTCTGTATACGACTGTGTATGCATTCAGCAGACAGAAATATCAGATCTTTAATCTTGGAACTGTATTGTTATCACACTGGGGTGACAGGACAACTAATTGCTTCTTATTATGACTGACTTTTGTCAATCAGTATGTTTAAAGGCACACTACACTATGATTTTTGCCTGCAATTAAGGCTAAAATGTGGCATATTCTACGTATACATGGATGGAATTAACAGGATTCAATTGTTCGCTGAATATACATTACTTGTTGCTTAACTGGCTTACAAAGCAAAACATAACAGATAAAGAAATAAATGCAGAGAATAAACAATGATTTATCACTGATGGATTGTTTGCATACTTGCGTAAAATGATTTGCAATCGCATCATATAAATCTGTTACTAGGAGCACACCAACATCAATTTATGCCCATTTCAGTCTGATTTACTTACTATCTTAATCAGTAAGAATCAAAGTTTTAATGCTCATGTAAACAAACTGAATGTTTGTATTGATTCTGTTTAACCCCATTATATGCGCAGTCCAAAAACAATCTTTGGAATATCATTTGTGAGGAGTGGTGAATCTGAAGGTCAAGGAACCTTCACCATTAAGACACTGAGGGAAAGGATATGCCTGTGTGAGGCATAAATCCCAGAAAAACACTCCGACCTCAGATAATTGGACAAAATAAAAAAAAAAAATACAGAATTAAGAATGCAATGGAGGATGCTGCCTCCACTTTTTTGAAAAACAAGTTTCAAGTGACCTCTTATCCACAGTAACAGGTCACCTCATGGTGACTGCCTGCACTCTTACAAATAATAATTGATGTGAGCTTGGTAACACAATGGATGGTCATGACACAGCACTTAAGTTGCAAATTTAAGGATTTGTCTTGGGTGTTGAAGAGAACACTGGGGACCACTGTGCCAGGCTTGCATCATCACTGGAAGAGGGAACAAAACAAACCAAAGCACACTGATTTGGTCTGATTTACACTCAAGCACAATGCAAAGAACAGAACAGACATGGCTTTAAAGGTCTCTGCCAATTTTGCACATTTAAACCCAAAACATACTACCCGCATATACATTATGTTACTGACAAACAGCTTCCAAAACACAAAACTGTATTTTAGTTTTTCTGTTATTTTGCCAAATCCCCTAATCTTTCAAACTTAAATGTTCAGGTAATACACGCACCTTATAATTTCACCAATTTCATCAATCTTTCACCTTTTTGCATGATTGTAGAAGGCATGGTCATTTTAATTTGTCGGTAAAAGCCTTCTTCTCCTGGGACTACATTCCCTGGTGGAGATATACTGTACATTGTCTTCCATGCAGCTCAGTGTTAGATTGGTTAAAAAAAGGTTTTAAAAAGTTAGACAAAAAACCTAATAGACATTGCTGTGATGGATTACCTATATCAAGCACATTTCAAGTCTCTATAAGTTGATTTATAGAAACTCTATAAGTCTCTATAGCGAACTGGAATGAACTGAAACTAATGGCTGTCGGGGAAAGTAGGAAAAACAATTCTAAAATTTATTGCTCCAGTAGTGTGTTTTAGGAAACGGCAGTCATCAGTACTAGATAGTATTTATTAAAGGACCATACTGATGATTTTGTAACGTGTATGCAGGTTGTATATATTGGGTACAAACATGGTAAATTGCTGGTATTGTCCTTTAAGGCTGTCATTTCTTCCATGACACTAACTGTCCCATCGTCCTCAAGAATAACCGATACACAGCACTTTATTTCCATGTCGTTCCCTGCATTTCTGCCTCCATGTCTTGTTGCTACTGTATCTCGGCACAGGCTTTCTTTGGATGGATGGAGGAATTAACAAATGCTGTTGAAATTTATATTATAAACTGCCCTCTCTGACCTCATCCATTTGATCTGTAACATAACCTGAAGGCAGCATGTAAATGAGCAGCTCACAGTGCTTCCAAAACACCAACATAATGTTTGCACTGCTGGCATATACTGTATTTCGCAGCAGAGGTCAGCAAGGCTCCATTTCCAAGCTGTAGATGTGACATTTAGCTGTGATGTCCCTCATTGGCAGTGGAGAGAAAATGCGCCGTCTGACCAGTCAATCAGCGTCACATGACTTCCATGCACAATGAAAAGCTGTGCAGGGTGAGGCAGTAGCGTTCATACATTCAGAGTTGCTGGACACCCACACAAAGGTAGCTATTGTGGCACCAAAACAAAGGAGACCCAAGACATCATGTGTGGAACTACGTTAATATTGCATTCAATTACTGTGTAATCCAACAATGAAAGCTTTCAAAGCCATCTGGGCACAATAACCACAACAAATTAACTCACAGCTACATATCTGAGATGTGGATGTTCGAATGACCGCGATAAATTCTTTCCTTCTTTACACAACAAATTACTAAGAACCAAAATTAAAGGACTATATAGTATTTATTAAAGGACTGTACTGGTGATTTTGCATGATTGAGTCCAATAAATACTACCCACATACATACTATTTTACTGACAACAATTTTTCAAGCCATAAAACCATATTTAATTTTCGTGTTACTTTGCCAAATCTCCTAAACATTCAAAATCAAATGTTCAGGTAATACACCCACCTTAAAATTCAATGTTTCCACTGCTAACACATACGGATGTACAAGACACAATTTAAAATGACAAGACATTGTCATTTTAAATTGCTCTGTAAAAGCCGTCTTTTCTCTGGGGACTAGATTCCATGGCGGAGACATACATTTTCTTCCATGGAGTGCTGTGTTGGACCAGTTAAATTAAGTAACTTCAACAAAAAAGTAAGAACAGTTATTTGGTTGACTTTGATGTATTACACATCTCAAGCATGTTTTAAGTCTCTGCAAGTTCATTTTAATAGCATAGTGGACAAAACTGAGAGAAATAAAGGCAGGAAAAATAAACCGAAAATGTACCGCTCCAGTAGTATATTTTGGAATATGGTTAGCAGTAATGTATTTATTGGACTCAAACATGCAAACTCACCTGTTTAGCTTCTTAGCGTGGTAAAGGTGCTTAAACACACCTTTAAGCAAACTGCATCAAAAATTCTGTATTGCATACAAACCTTGAATATTCACTTATCCAATTAAAGGTCAAAATGGAGAAGTGAATACCACTGGTCACATAACACAACAGCAGCAGATCCCGTTTTCTTTTCTCTTTTTTTTTTTTTTTTTTTNTTTTTTTTTTTTTTTTTTGGACTGCTTGCATTCACTCATTCAAAACAATAGTCTCACTTTAGTACAACAAAGCCATTTAAAGTGTAAGAGAAACCACAATTTGATAAATTGATTGAAACTAAATACATTACTTTTCTATGGTCTCCCACTGAGACAATTAAATAATATTGGTAATATTGGTATTGTCAATATGTTCAGTGTCCACAGAAATGATGTGAATAATCGGCCAGTTCTTGCTCAAAGTCAAATAGAGAGAGAGAGAGAGAGAGAGAGAGAGAGAAGACTATTGGCGTTAGTTTTGATTCTGAGCCAAGCTTCAATGACAAATTAAAGAGAATGTATAATCTTGTTTTATCACCCCTGGAATGAGATAAAACTGTTTCTCCTGCTGACCTTGAAAAAGTTTCACAATGAAGTACACTGCTGCACTTCACTGTATACAGTCAAAGCTCAACATCTCACTACAATTAGATGAAAAGGCGTCCAGACGTCAGCATGCATTCAATTTAAAAGTCTAATTACTATATATCTCAGCAGTTGAAACGATTCAAAGCTGAAAAAATTATGCAATATTTCTTTACAATGAGGAGAGAAAAAAAAATCACAATCAGACCTTCTCCCAGGCAACAGAAAGACTGGATCCACAAAAGCTTAAAACTGACATTTTTCTTTAAATCATACTTTTAAAAGGTGGCTTATAACGGCACAAAATGGCACAAAAAGCAAATTGTGCTTTATTTATTGTCGTTAATGTATTCATCATACTATTGCAAAGGGCAGCATTTTGTTACTTTAGTTATTTTAGTACTAGCAGCTGTAGAAAACACACAAACAGATGTATGCTGAATGGCCAGAAAGCGATGTTATTTATTACTGTTCGTGATGTACTGTCTACCCACAACGGAGACATAGACTATAAAAATCAAATGTTCATGTGACACACTCACTTTAAAATTCAACGTTTCCCCTGCTAACACATGTGTCCTCATGCAGACGGCAAGATCATTTTAAATTTCTTGGTAAAAGCCATCTTCTCATCGGACTATATTCCCTGGCAGAGTTGTTTTTTAGCACACCGGAATGAACTGAAACCAATGGCAGTCTGGAAAGTAGGAGAAACAATTCTAATATTTAACGCTCTAGCAGCATGTTTTGGGAAATGATTGTCAGTAACATAACGTGTATGCAGGTTGTATATCTTGAGCTCAAACATGCAAAATCGCAGAGTTGTGCAAGTTTAAGAAATAAAACCTGCTGGTACGTGGAGGAAAGATTGCATTGTGGTTTTTAGGTACAAACTCTGTTATCTTATCTTTCCTTCCCACACATTACATGGGCATGTCGGACACACAAACCAGCTGTTACACTTCATGCAGGTGTCCTTAAAGTCACCAGGGATTACATGTGGTTACTGATTGCATGCATTAAATGTGATAAAACCTAAGCTCCCAATGAGGATGGAGTCACCATGGATTTGGCATTCCTCTTGTAATGTTGTTATGTTAGGAATATTCCACTGACAGTGTATACTGTAGTTTTGACAAAAGCATTGTCGCCAATGATAGCAGCATTCAAATGGCAAATAAATTTCTTCCCCATTGCATAAAAGATGGAGCTGATGAAATCAAATGAAATAAAAGCCATGGGAGGACAGGTAACTCTACACACGAATATTATCCTGATCGACAGAACATAAAACTCAATGCTATTAGAGCAAAGTATAGAGGCAAATATAGCCTAGCTGTAATATAAGATCCAATAAAGAAAAACAATTGGATAAATTTTAAGAAAGAACACCAGATATGAGTTGACATTTCTACTACATGTCAGAGAAACATTACAAGTTATTTTAAGAGTATTTTTAAATATTTTAGTGTTACCATAAATTTGATCAAAGAATGTAAAAATAGCTTAAAGTCACTGGAGACTCATTATATGCTACCAGTGTCTTTTTCCTGCCTTCCAGGCTGCCATTGGTTCCATTTCATTCCAGTACGCTATAAAAAATCAACTTACAACTTAAAATGTGCTTGAGATACATACCATATCCATCACAGGGAACATGATGTGTATTAAAATTTTTCAAAGTGTCTTAATTTCACCAAATTTAATCAATCCAACACAGAGCTACAAGGAAGAAAATGTCTCTGCCAGGGAATATAGTCCAAGGAGAAAACTACTTTTAGCGAGAAATGAAAATGGCCGTGCCTTCTACAATTTTGCATAAATGTTAGAAGGCAAAACACTGAGTTTTGAGGTAGGTGTATCACCTGAACATTTGATTTTGAAAGATTGAAGGATTTGGCAAATAACAGGAAAATGAAAATATGGTTTTATGTTTATAACATGTATGTGCGTATTATTTATTGTGCTGAAACATGCAAAACTCACTAAGCTACTCTTGGCGAACACAGGGGGCCTCTCAATATGCATAACACACAAAAGCAGACTTTCTATGATGTTCATTTATCACAAGTTGGGGTTTGAATTAGTATGTCCTCAACATGTTGCAAAAAAAAGTGGTCGTGTTTGTTCAACTCCAAGTCAACACCTATCAAAGACTTCATTACTTTCACATCACTTGAAAAACTTGCCTTGAAGCCATAAAAAAAAGTTTAATCACACTTGTCAACTCAAAATCACTGAAAAATCAATGCTTATTAACCCTGATAAACTTGCTCTGTGTGGTTTGCATTCAGCACAGTGAAGCAGATGCCAGCAGAAATGGACTTTTGAGACGAATGAAGGAGAGACGAAGGTTGAGAGGAGTTTGTAAAGGAGGAGAGAAACAACACGACAATCACAACAGCTGCGAAATGACAAGATGACATTAATGAGGATGAAGAGAGAGAGAGGGGGGGGAGAGAGAGAGAGAGAGAGAGAGAATGAAGGAGAGACCCTTAAGTCGGTTGACTGTGGACCACATATTTCAAAGCTATTTTTAAGTTTTTGGAAAGTTCTGCTTTCTCACCATGAGTTTGCCATGTTGACACTGTAAATATCATCATTACGAGTCATAAGAAAATCCCTGTCACAAAGTGACACCAAAAAAACTTTACCATTTGGTAGCAGACAGATTTCCAGCCCTGCTGTCTTGCAAACTGTCTTAATGAGCTTAAAAATTTGCAAATAGCAATTGGCAAATTATTTGTCATGTATTGTATCTGCAGTGGTAAATGTTAAATGGGTGCAACAGTATTCAAATTCTAGAATAAATTAGCCATGCATGTGTTATAATGACATATGAAAAAGTCCCAGCATTCTTTAACTTCTAAGCACAGTGTGCTCCTCTGAGTATTTTAACGACAACAACATTTATCACAGATGCTATTCTCTGTCTCACTCCGCTAATTAGAGGAAAGAGGTGGGAAAAGGTTATTCAATATGAGCTTTTAGCACTGTGCTAATGCAGAAACATGTCACACCATTTCAAAGAAAAGAAAAAAGAAAGATGGGGTAAATAATTGGGTGGGAAGGGTAGATTTATCATAACGGTGAGTCATCGTCTGATTGGAGGGTCTGACAGCTGCTGAAAAAGCACAATTCAGAGGGAATTCCACATCCTCTCCACACAAACACAGACTATACAAATAAGCAATCATTTAGGGTTTATGGAAAGCTCAGTGGGGCTGTGTGGTTGATGTCAGAACTTCATCAATCAGCCATTCATTGGATGAAACTATGAGCTGCCTGATACACAGATTAAACCCCTGCAGGTGATTGACAATCAATGACTTGGAGAATAAGAAGATAACAGAGGGCCTGGCAGAGCCTGAAGGATTTGGGGAACACAGAAGTCCTTGGTGAGTGTCACCAGCTGACAAACCTGCACATAAACACGATTTATGGCTTACACGGTTCATTTAACAGTTTAAAAGGACCACACCGGTAATTTTGCATGTTTAAGCCCAATATATACGACCTGCATACACATTACATTACTGATAAACATTTTCCAAAACATAAAACTATATTTTAGGTCTATTATTTTGCCCAATGCCTTAATCTTTCAAAATCAAATGTTCAGGTGATACACCCACCTTAAAATTCAGTGCATGCTAACACTTTTGTACGATTGTCAAATATTACCTGGCGGAGACATAAATTGTCTTCTGTGCAGCTCTGTGTTGCACTGGTTAAATAAAGTTGCTTCCACAAAAGAAACTTAATAGACATAATGTTCATTGTGAAAAATTACTTTTCTCAAGCGTGTTTCAAGTCTCTACAAGTTGATTTTTATAGTGTAGTGGAATTAACTGAAACCAGTGGCAGTCTGGAAGGTAGAAAAAACAATTCTAATATTTACCACTCCAGTAGTATGTTTTGGAAAATGGTTGCCAGTAACATATTTTGTATGCAAGTTATAAACAAAATCCCCAGTATTGCCCTTTAAATGATAGTTTAATTTGGAAAACTACCCTAAGACTCACAATTCACCATTTACTCACCTATCACTTTAGTTCTAATTGACAAATGTAGATATTCAGGAGTAGCTTTTAAACAATTTGTTCCAAGTACAGTAACCAAATTGTTTTTTCAACTTTTTATAAAATACAGAAAACTGATCTTCTCCACAAAACGCAATGGAGAAATATTAAGTACATTAAATTAAATTCAGCCTGGAGCAATAATGAAAAAAAAAAAAAGATTGTGTCCAGAATAATACCCTAACTACTAAGAGGAGAGTGCAGCCTGTTCTACTGCAGTCAGTGCAGAAAGGAGGAGGAAGAGGAAGAGGGAATTCATCTCAGCTGACTGACTGATAACATATTTAGCAGATAACACCTCAAAGAGCAACCTATTAATATGGTAACTTCAAAAGAAAACAAATAAAGATAATAATTACATTTTACCAAGTTGATGCAGCATTACTAACTGCTGCAACACTCCTGACAGTGTTGCAGTCTCGGGGTCAGCAGTAAAATGTTTTTCTCTCTGCCAAACATTAAAAAAAGGCCTGAACTACTGGCTTGGCTATGTTGACACAGTGCAGACCGTGTAATAAAATATATAACACCATAATACTCTATGTGGTTTAAAATTGTGAGAAAAGTCATTTTCAGATGAGGAAACCCAAAGAAGTTCAGGTTGGAGAAGGCTGCCGTTTAGTTTACAAATTAAAACACACACATACACACATACCCTGGGAGTCATCTTCCCAGTGTGACCAACATTCAGAAGTTGGAAGTTAAGCATTAATAATCAGTCATCTCCATTATTCATTATCAGTCATTAATTTATGGTTATATTAACAGAAATGTCAGTAACATTACATTAGCAGTAAAGTAAATAACCAGCCAGTCATTCTCTCGTTCATTCAGGCCTCAGACGGCCATAGAGAAACAAATTGGATGTGTGCACCCTTTTGTTTCACAGCTGAGAATGAACGGACCATGGCTGGCTGATTTCTGACCATGTGACCAGATGTGACTATGAAATGCTGTTTGCTTCTTCCTCTAACAGGCTGGACTTAAAGGGAAATTTCACAAGCATAACATGATACCCGTATGCCAGTGAACTGTCATTACTGCGGCAATGCAGACAAGAGAGAGGAGTTTGTCTGGATAGAGAACAGAGCACAGTTCTAATGACATACTTCTGTATAATCAGACTCATCTCAAAAGTAAACATACACCACATGGTCCACAAAGCAGCATTATCCTGATTGCCTTGATAATACGTTGCTGAGTCTGCGTGCTTTCTAGCATTGATGTATGCATGCGTATGTGTTTGATGCACAAATCATCCAGGTGAATTTCAACCCAATAAATACAACCTATATACCTCTTTACATTACTTCCAAACATTTTCCAAAACATACAACTGGAGCGGTAAATATTATAATTATTTTTTCTACTTCCCAGAATGCCATTGGTTTCAGTTCATTCCAGTATGCTATAAAAAATCAACTTGTTGAGACTTTAAATGTGCTTGAGATAAGTAATCTATCATAATTTGGTTTTTTTTTTGGTTTTTTTTGAGGTTACTTAGTTTAACCGGTCCAACATGGAGCTACACAGAAGAAAATGTATATAGTAACCTGCTGAATTTCAACTTCATACAGTGCTGGGTTCTTGGGATGTGATGCCACAGACAGAGATTTCTGTCTTTATAGTTAGATGATGATTAATGTGCATTGAAATGAAATATACATGTCGTCACGGTTCATCTTCTCGCTGTGTGTGTGTGTATCAGTGTGTGTGGCAGCACACAGCATGCAGTTGTATTTTTTTTAAGGCTGGGTCATCCTACGAAACCTGGGCAGGTCTTCATTTATCTGGGCGGGCCGCCCAAGTAAAGCCTACGTATGGGAAACACTGGGGGATTTAGCAAAATACTACAATAAGTAAAATATGGGTTTATGTTTTGGAAAATCGTTGGCAGTAACATGTACATGCGGGTAGTATTTAAAGCTGAAGTATGCAAAATTACGGGTATGGTCCTTTAAAATCTAAAGGAGTTAGAGTATCTAAAAGTGATCTGATGGTATTATAACCTAACTTCCAACAATGGAGTAACACAAACAGTTAGTCATAGTAGAGAAGGAATATTAATAGCTGCAGACCAGCCAGAAATGATTGACAGTGTGTGAAGATTATTATACACACTCTTCCATCCTCACCTTGCCGGACAAGGACACGTTTACATTTCAGTGAATGCAACATAGCAGCAGTGTATTAAAAAAACATTGAGTATTGTCTGAGAGGGGGGAAAAAGCCATTTTCTTTCAACCATTCCGACAATACCCAGTTTTCACTGTGACACATACTCACACACACACACACACAATTATGCTGATCAGCTACAACTCCCCACTCAGTCAGGTCAGCTTGGCTGATATTTGGGCAAATATTTGTGTCAGAGAAAGCGTAACCCTTATAAGCCAAACAAAAGCTACTTTTGTCCTATTGAAAAAGTCATCTGAAAGTGGATTTGGCATTAAAAATGTCTCACTCGAGTAACAGGGTAAAGACAGATACGCAGACACAGAGGCTCATTAGTTTCTATATGTCTGGGTCATTATGTGTAGCTGAAAAAACAGTGGGAAATCTGGGACTTTAACCAACTTTGAAAGATCTATAGCACAAGTAAACAACGATGAAAGCCTCTAAACTGTTACAATCACGCCCCGCCTCCCTACTGCAGCCATATAGCAGTTTAAAAGGTGACGCTTTTTCTCCTCTAGGGTACAATAATGACCCTAATGAGGACTATTCATCTTCCATATGTCTAGTCTGACTCAATTTGGCTCAGACCCCATTTCCAAATGCACATGCATTTATTGTGGCAATGGCACACAAACCACTTAGTTTATAGACCCGAATAGCAGAAACTCCATCACCTTGTTTGTGAGTTTCCATCACACAAAGGGGATAAAACTGAAATCTAGTGATGTTGGCTCCAAAGGACCAGCCCCCCCCCCCCNCCCCAGCCCCCATATATTTTTTTCACAAACTACATCTTACTTTCCCCTAAAGTCAAATGTCAG
Source organism: Lucifuga dentata (assembly GCA_014773175.1). Lineage (NCBI taxonomy): Eukaryota > Metazoa > Chordata > Actinopteri > Ophidiiformes > Bythitidae > Lucifuga > Lucifuga dentata. Next base: position 144,047 of record VXCM01001683.1, read on the forward strand.
ACAGCTTGATCTCACTGTATTTCTATATATTTACACTCCATAAGAATAAAAATCAGTAAAGGATATTGGCTTTTTACCTTATTTGACCTCAGCGCTTTACTTCACAAAAAGCGTGCTAACATGTCAGGATGCTGTCAGGGAAGTCCAGCATAAGCTTGGAAATAACTGACCAATGTTAAACAAGGCGCAGAGATGCCCACAAAGTCTTGAGAGAGCTGAAAACACAGCCTACACAGACAAAGCCTACGTGACATGACTGAATCAAAAGAGCTTCAGTGGAGCTGCATCTCTGACTGTGTATCAGCTTTCCTATCAGATAACCTCCGCGCACAGTAAAGCAAACAACGGAAACCTGCAACCGGAGCACCGTGGAACTTCAGTTTAGATTGACGTTCAGCATAAATGTCCAAAACTCTAAAACTGTCACGGGTTCCACATTAGGGGCGCAAAAGTTAAGACAATCACATGAATTCTACAGTAAGGCTGTCGTAAACTCTGACGATTAAACTGCATTTGGAATCTGTTCTTACCGGGGATGTATCCGCTTTTCGACGCGCAGCTGTAGTTCTGCACCGATGTGCGGTTTCTCTGCTCCTACGTTGTATCGTCTGCAGCTTGCCCTCCCTTTTATCCGGTTCCGTTTGTGCCATTCGCGCTCGTTCCCCTTCCCGACCCTAAAACAGCGTCGATTGGCTTCGGCACCGACGACGTAAATCGTCTCGTTTACCAGTGGCTGTTATTACGAGCGCCCCCTGCCTTCTCTCNCTCTCTCTCTCTCTCTCTCTCTCTCTCTCTCTCTCTGTCCTGATATGACTGGTGTGTAGTTGATATGTATTCGTAAATACATACTACTCTATTGAACATTCATATAAACTGAGTATCTATCTATCTATCTATCTATCTATCTATCTATCTATCTATCTATCTATCTATCTATCTATCTATCTATCTATCTATCTAAGTGTTTGTCTGTCTGTCTCTGTCTCTATTTATATCCATCCTCCATCTGTTCGTCCATCTGTCATTCATCTATCTATCTATCTATCTATCTATCTATCTATCTATTTATCTATCTATCTAGGTCTGCATAGTTTTTAAGAGTTTCAGGTGTTGTAGATAAATAGCTGCTAGCTATATGTGTTCTATAACCAGTGGGCCCTTGATGGATAGAGGTCTTTGTGTGTGTGTGTGTGTGTGTGTGTTGTACTGTACTACACATTTACAATGTGTTGTGTTGTTTTGCACGTATGTTTCATTGTCTCCAGCAGAGTTGTGCTGAAAGTGTTGCACTCTTGCAGCATTGTGTTTCGTGTTTGCTGTGTTCAGATATGTTTGTTGTATCACATGGCGTCACTTGATTAGCATTTTGTTTTCTTCCTTTGCATTGCATTGAGCTGTGCAGTTGCATTACGTGTTGTCTTGTGTTCTATTGTTACTTCATGCCGGATTTTACATTACAACCATGTTCTCTTGCAGTGTTACATTGCTTTGAACCGTTTTGCGTTCAAGGCCAGACTCAGCAATGTTTTTGAACAATTTTGATGTCTTTGCTGTTGCCAGGCAACAGCTGTCCCAGAACAGAGATGAATGAGTGTCCCTGGGCTCTTTCTTTTTCCTTCATGTCCATCTTTACCTTCAACTCTATCAGTCTCTCACTCACACAAATTATCGGTATAAAGTATGACTTAATCTATTTCTATAAGTTTCTACCACTGATACTTTTTGCTTATAGGAGATGTGGATATAGGTATTGTACATGCACATGGTCATGTCAGTAACGTAACTCAGGGTTACTCGTTTCTATTTCCACAGTTGGACCTCAGCCTGGAGATGATCAGTCCTTAGGTTGTCATTAAATGTCTATTCTTGATCAGAAGGGCCATTGACAACCACCTTAAGGCTCCTTTTGAGGCCTCCTAAAGCTGTGTTGGTGCTGATGGCCCTCGTCTCACACATGCGTGTTGAGCCCAGGAATGAGAAGGTCTTGAACAAAGACATGTCTGGTTATGTGTAGCCATTTCGACGGTTTCTGGGAATTTGAACTATACCCTTGTGCCATCTTTCAGCTGACAGGCTTACTTTTTAGCTGATGGTCTTTTCAGTAGTGTTTCTGTCATGCTTTTACTAAAATCAGTGCCTTTCTTGCTTGATGGAAACCCTGGTTTGGGTGATATTTCCCTTTTCCTAGGACTTTCAGGCAACATTCACTTGAGATCTAATTTATTCTATGTCCATGTAGTCAGTAAGTGGGTCAAAGGTTTAAGCCTCTGTATAGTAAACAATATCAATTATTCTCTTATTGCGCCATCAGCTACAATGCTCAGTTTACGCTTCAATTCATCAACTCATTCGCTTTTTGCTATCTCTTCTCTGTTTACTGTCTCTTACATTGTTTCTGAAATGTGACAAAACCAAGCATGTGCATACAGTATGTATTACATACTGTATGTACTGTTTGTTAATATATTACATTAACAAACTGGAAATTTTCTTTTTCAATGTAATTCACACATAGCAGCGCTGATGTAACCACTAACATCTTTGGGGATGTGAGTCCATACTGACGTCTCCTCCCTTTAACGTCTATGAAATGCCAGCAATGGAAACAGGATTCACAGAAGTTTTTAAATAAAAGTAATTCATTTGCAGTGTGGGTTCGTTTTGTTAGTGGAGGAAATGTGCTTGGTTTAACTCGTAAATTGGAGATGCAGCTTCAGTGCATTGCAAAGCTGGTAACAAAGAATGAAATTAAACTACTGAAATTCAATGTAATTGCATGATTGACTTATATGAATTCTTATTAAAACCTGAATATATAATGTTGCCTTTTAGCTTTGTTTTGTCATGCAGCTTGCACACAGACTGTTAAGCTGTATTCAGATCAGAGTTTGTATGCTGGAAAGCGCAAGAGATATATAAAGATAAAAAATTATTTTTGTGGCTACAAGGCAAAACAACACAGACCTGTTTTAAATATGGTAAATATTGAAGAATATTTAAATTATTTATCACATTCTCGTATCCAAATTTCAGTCAGCCAAGCATAGGGTTCACATTCTAAGTCCAACCATATAGAAGCATCCCTTATTCCATCCCGCTCACACGTCTGTTTCATGGGAGACAGTTAGTGAGGCTTCTTTGCTGCTGTACTGTATAAATGCTTTACAGGTGTCCGTCTGGATGCATCATCCACCAGCATGAAGTGCAGCTTTAATGAAGTTAGATTCTGCTCTCCAGCCATTTTACCAATTAGTATCACTTTTCATATCAGCTCTTCTCTCATCACATTATCAGCAGTAGTCACCAAGACAGAGCCAGTGTATTTGTTTCACTACACAGAGCTTTAATCAATGTTAGAAAATAGAATGCAGTTTATAAAAGAATCACTGAGAGCTAATTAGCACTCGCTAGTGTTTTCAGAGTAATGTGGGTTTCACAACAGGAAGCAAAAAACTTTCTCCATAGAGACTGTAATCAAAGTTGTGAGGCATATAATATATATATTTATGTATTTATGAGGAATTCAGGAAATCAGTAATTATATAAAAAAATTCTGAGTCAATGGAGTGAATGATTGCATTTTTTTTTAAATGTATTAAAGTTACTATAAATTGTGATAAATATACAAATATCAGAAACTAATAATCACTCATTTAGCTCTTTGAACAACTTACAGTGATAAGAAAAACACAAGACCACAATATTTTAAAAAAGATTTTCATGACTCAAAACCCAAACGCAGTATGTTTTCTCTTAATTAAAATATACACTGTGTATATAGGTACTTATGGACAAGTATTTAGATAAATCCCCTTCTATTATAACAAACTAGACATGGTGTAAAAACCATACATGTACATTGAACATCAGTGGCGGTTCGTTAATGCGGGGCACTGGGGCGCCGCCCCCCTCCAAATATCTAGAAAAGAAAGTCTACTTAAACATGTTAAACATACATTAATTACATAATGCGAAATAATTATGAAATAAATAATTGTGTACTTCTATATCGCGCCTGGTAGTTTGTAACTGCCTCTCAGGATTCATTAAAAATGTATTTGTTTAATTTCTATATAAATACATATACTTCCTGGGTGAGGGGTGCTGGCCAAATGAGTGTGTATGTAGGTCCTTCAAGTTTTGACAAGCAGGTGACCCGAGGCTGCTCTTTCATTGGCTTCTTCAGATTTTTCCACGGGACGCAGCTCTCTGCGCCCCAGACCTTCCCACTTTTATTGACAGCGAATTAGTATAGTTTTTAGTTTTTTTTATTTTGGATGTGATGTGAGATTTGATGTGATTGGATGTGAGATTTGGAACGTGATTGGANTTTTTATTTTGGATGTGATGTGAGATTTGATGTGATTGGATGTGAGATTTGGAACGTGATTGGAAACATTGTAGACGCTGTCTTTCTGGTTTATACCCGCCATTACAGTTATTGTCAGTCGCTTTGGTACATTTCTCAGATCAGAATTGAAATTCTCAAAACTACCCGTTCAACCTCTACATCATCTCGTCACTTGTGCACATCATATAAGCAATTTCTCATTCTTTTGAACAAATTGTAAATGTTCTGGCACATTCATGCAAATGATTATGTACAATTGTCTGCTGTTTCCTACATTATCAACTGCTTATGTCATGTTGTCATGTCACAACTGGCTCAACCATTTTGCATATAATGACTTATGCGACTAACTAATGCCTAGAAAGACTGCACTGTAATTCCCCATACAGCACTGCATGTATGCATGTACATGGTGTTTCCTATGTTTACATTTCTAATTTTGTATTTTTTTCCTTTGTGATATGCAGTGCTGCTTTTTTCTTTTCTGTATTGCAATGACACGGTCTAATAAATTACAGTACAAACAGTAAAGGTGTAAATGGGAATCTTGTCCAATCAACACATACAGTAATGTGTCACTTTGTACTGTTGAAATTCATATATGCCATACAGGAAAAGTGCAGCCTTGTGCATTTTCAATCATTGTCATCAAAACCTTAGCCATAGTTTACATCAGAAAATATTTACACTGTTATATTGACAACATGACTAAGCATTTTCACTATCTTGTTTGTAAACAATGACACAAGGACTTGTCATTCTGATGGCTCTGACATGTTCACTGACATAAAGATCNGTTTGTAAACAATGACACAAGGACTTGTCATTCTGATGGCTCTGACATGTTCACTGACATAAAGATCTACTTTTGAAAGATGAACTAAGAATTCTGAGCAAGTTACAGGCCTTTGCAAGTAATGCATTGTGTGGTGCTGTTTGTACAAATTGTTTCGAGAAATGCACTTGCTGTTTTGAAAATGTTAAGGATGATCTGCGAAATGTACCAAAGTGACTGACAAAAACTGTAATACAACTCCGTGTGCGCGGCCATCCCTCCTTTTTCTCCTTCGGTAGCTAGCTAGCAAGTTTGCGTTTTCGAGAGATGGCAATTTCAAGTGGAACTGCGGAAAAAGTAAATTTGGTGCTTTCTTCACAGAAACAGCCTTTTTCAAGGCTTTCACTGGAAGAAAAGAAGAGGATTAAGGAGCTTGGACAGGACCACCTGATTTAAAAATTCAGCAGCAGACGAGGGATGGAGGACGAGCTTACGCTGGGGCTTCTCCCGCTGCTTTATGACAAACAGAGCTGGCTAACAGGATGTGGTGTGAGTAATACCCTTTTTTGCTTTCCCTTGTTTGTTCCCTTGTTTGCTGTTTCAAAGTGTCAGCACAGAAGCGCTGTGGACAACGACGGGTGTACGAGACCTAAAACACCTGTCTGAAAAATGCAAACAGCACGAAAGTAGCCGCAGACATCTAGAAAATTGCATGAAGCTACAGTTTTTTGGCAGGCTAAGCATTGCTGAACAGCTAGATGAAGGCTACAGGATTGGCATTAGAAGGCACAACGAAGAGGTCACAAAAAAATCGACACATCCTGTCCAGAATAATAGACTGTATGAAATTTTGTGGAGCCTTTGAGTTGGCTTTGCGTGGCCATGATGAGAGCGAGAGCTCCGACAAGCTGGGATATTCCGTGGGTTGGTGGATTTTGCTGCCTCCCTTGATGGCGCATTGAAAGAGCAGCAGCCTGTGATGATCCTAGAGGTCACAGCAGCTCATTTTATACAGGGAGGTTCAAAAAAACAAAGAAATGGCTACTATGGGGACTAAAATCATCATATGTGAATACAGTTGGGCTCATTGAATCCACAAGAGTCTCAGCTTTCCAGTCAGACCCAATTTATACAATTGTTTGTGGACCCCAGTATGCAGAAATATTCAAATACAGTAGGTGAAAATAACACATTTGTACTGCATGAGAAAAATTGTATGGGATTAGCAAAAAGTGTCTGCAAAGAGGAGACTCGTGAGTACCCAAAGAACCCATTTTTATTCAGATATCTTGAGGTCAGAGGTCAAGGAACCCCTGTGAAATAATAATGATGGAGAATAATGTGAGTAAAGGTCATTTAGGACCCAAATGTTGGTTAAAATAAATTGTGACTAGTATTTTCTAATAGCAGTGAGCAGGATTTAATTCATTCAGCTGATTACTCTGTATTTCTGTGCATGCATGTAAATATACTCAGTGTATAACTGAAGATATTTATTTTTTTCTCTATAATTTCAGTTGAAACCGTTATGTTTCATTTTGCTCTTAAGTTCTTAATTAAATGAGAAAATACTCAGTACTTTTCATTTGTCAAGTATTTAATTTGGTTATTTCATACAGACTATTTATTTACTAAATTACCAGGAAACATTATCGTGATATATTGAGATATGAAATGACCTATAGCGGGATAGAAGATTTTTTCCATATACCCCCCTGCACCCCCCCAAAATTTTTCATCACCAGCCGCCACTGCTGAACATGTAAAAAATATAACTTGCAAATTGATAACACAGTCTTTTCTTTTGACAATATTATATCTTTTTTCCATCTGCAAGTAGACCAAAATGTATGAAACTGATTTAACAGCATTATGATGCTGCATAGCACTGATCAAAACCCACACTTCAGTGGTAAATATGCTCCATTTTACAGTCTAAAATGATCTTTGGTGAGAATGTAAACAATTGCACCAGAACATAAAGTAATTCTTACAGAAATATGGTAAGAAAACATAAAATTTCCATACAAACATCAGATCTTTACCTGATTAGGAGAGCTATAACTAATTGTCAGATAGCATGGATTAACGATAACTTGTCCTGCCAATACACTGGAAATAGCAATAGTGCTTCCTATAAACAAGCCATATTTCATTAAAGCCACTCCCCTACTGAAAAAGGGCGGATAATGCAGAGAGTTTTGCAGTGTAGATTACAACAGAGTTACTCAGTAACATCTTTTTTATGACATTGATTAACTGAAGCATAATGCATTAGCAGATAACTGTACTGAGCAAGGTGGTTTGGGGTTGAAACAAAGGTGTGGCAAGTTAAAACACAGGGGTTAAGGTGGATAGTGATGCAATTATATCATAAGAGGTGGATTGTATCAGAGTGTCTCTGGTCCCTGTCACAAGGCACAGTGGGTACCCACTGTCTCCCACCCTAACATAAAAATCTGCCTGATAACATGCTCAGTAAATTTTATATTGTGGGACCTGCACATGAACAACATCCATCAACAAGCACAGGAGACACTATCCATTAACCACTATCCACCTACCCATCCTTCTTTCTGTCCATTCATCCATCCTTCCACAGTCCAACTCCTTTCTACCACTGCTCCCAGCTGAAGTCGTCCCCACCTCCAAACACGATAAAGAAGCCCAGGATAGTGACGAAGATGACAACATTACCCGTCATCACCAGACCACAGGCACCCCATGCAATCTGTAGGAGAGATATATTTTACTTAAAGAGGCCAACATATCTCCTATGGCTGTCCATATGTTTGCACCATGTTGTGTTGGTATACTCTTTTTCTCAAGTTCCTGTGTAAACCAGATGTTGGCAACATGGTGCATGTGAATCCCTTTTTTTTTTTTTTCTGTACAAGTAGGGGTGAATAATTTGCATTAGGAAAGCACACAGTTATTATGGTATGGAATTGTCTTGGCTGGTTAAATACCATAAAAATACAGAATATTACTAGTTTTATGTTTACAAAAAAAATTATTATATTTTAAAAAGCAAATCTAAATTTTCACCTGATAATCTCAGGTCAGAGGTCAGATCAAGAATATGCAGAGCAGTTACAACCAATCTTCATCTAGAAATCTTTGCTGTCAAAGCTGAATATTAAACAGCAACATACTGGATGATAATGAGAGAACTGGAGTAGAAATGGAGGTCCTAACATCCATTTTAACCATCTTGAAAAAGTTTAGATTTATTTTGCAGAATGAGCGTGGCTGTGGTATTTGCACCAGAACATTCACCAGTACTTGCTATTTTATAATAATAATAATAATAATAATAATAATAATAATAATAATAATAATATTACATTTCATTTATATAGTGCTTTTCTAGATACCCAAAGTGCTTTACAATAACTAGGGATTCACATGCACCATGTTGCCAACATCTGGTTTCTTGTTGAGAAAAACCGATTGATAAATAAATAACTTCAATTTGCTAAATTAGCAAGCAAGTTCTGGTGAGAAGGTTTTAGTTGGAATTTGTTATAAATTACATTTCTGAAGTAAAAAAGAAGACAACCCTGAACTGGAAAACCAGAAATGGATTATGACACTTGTGACAACCAACCAATCTTAGACATGTGGGGGCTAAAGGTTTCTACTTAAAAATGGCATGTTCAGCAATATCAAACAGAGACAAAGGTCACACTAAATTGGTGAACAGTATGATCTTCTATTATAATTTCTTTATCTTACAAACTTTCCCTTATTTGGTGCAAATCTAAGAATGTGTTTGGGAGTAATAGTTATAATGTGGGTTCTCCCTTTTTGTCGTTTGGATTTAAAGGACCATACCGGCCATTTTGCATGTTTGAGCGTAATATATTCAATTTTCATACATCTTATGTTACTGACAACCATTTCCCAAAGGATAAAGCCATATTTCAGCTTTCCTGATATTTTGCAAAATCTCTTAATCTTTCAAAATCAAATATTCAAGTGATACACCCACCTTAAAAATCGATGTTTCACCTGCTAATATGAAGTCATGGTCATTTAAATTTTTCAATAAACGCAGCTCTTCTTTTGGAACTACGTTTCCCAGTAGAGACATACATTCACTCCACGGTTTTTATTGTGCTTAAATGCTAAAATTACGTAACTTCGAAAAAAACCTATATACGTCTTGTTCGTGATGATGAAATACCTATCTCAAGAACGTTTCAAGTATCAACAAATTCATTTTAATAGTGTACCAGAATGAACTGAAACCAATGGTGGTCTGGAAGGTAGGAAAAAATTCTTTTAATTCACAGTTCCAGTAGTATGCTTTGGGAAATGATTGTCAGTAACCTTACGTGTATGAAAATNTTTAATTCACAGTTCCAGTAGTATGCTTTGGGAAATGATTGTCAGTAACCTTACGTGTATGAAAATGGAATATATTAGGCTTAAACATGCAAAATGACCAGTATGGTCCTTTACCTTTTAGATGTGCCTATATGTTACCTGCTTTACTTCAGAATGTTTCAAAGCAAAATCAACAGCAAAAAAGTCTTTACATGGGGAGAAAGGACTCACTGTGTTATTGCGAGCGAGAACAACAGGAAGCCCAAAAGCTGATACCACAATTCCAGTTGTTAGGAAGTATGCCAGCTCCCTGCAAGCATTGCTGCTGGAATCCATGTCATCGCTGAGGCGTCTGGCTATGAAGGTGGGGATGGGGCTTAATACATAAAAAATCAGGACAAACATGGGCCAGTACACTCTGAAAAAGAAAGAAAACAAAACTGTCAGTTCTCAGTGATACAAGTTTAATCAAGACTGTGCTGTTTTATAATAACATATAAATGTATTTTATTACAACAAAGAGCCTACCCATATTGTTCCAGTGCACAGCCTAGCAGCAGAAACGTGAGGCCGATGGCACCACTAAAGGACAAGCCAACCAGTGCTGAAGGAAGAGAAACAAAACTGATGTGTTGACAGTAAACATTTAGGGTGACGTTACAGATTTAAAAAAACAAAGTCTGTAAGAACTTAAAATTTAAAGTTGGAATTACATAACAAATCTTAATCTCTATGAACGTCTTATAATGAAAGCTTTCCGTGTGATTCAACAACGCCAGTGACAACATGTTGAAAACTGTAGGTTAAAAAGTTGAAGCTTTGAAGACAATGTAGTGATAATAAACGAAACTGTCGACGAATTGGTGAGTTGTTCTTGGACAAAAACAAATTACCTTTAATACCGGCCATTTCGATAAGTATAAAGTTTCTGTCTCACTGTTAGTCTTTTGTGTATTGTTTATGTGCTGAACCTCCGATCACAGACTTCCTGCTTCCTTTTTCTCGTCAGATGATTTTCTTAAAGGTACAGTAGCTCGAATATTGTCAACCCTGTGACATATTTCCTCGCTACTTTATAATAACACAGTAATCTCTAATTCTAATTATTCATTTATTAAAATAATTATTTTAATTAGTTTAGTAATCAGAATCTCTCATTATCATCCAATATGTTGCTGTTTAATATTTAATAATAATTAATAATAATATAATATTTAATATTATTTATTTAAATATTTAATAATAATATTTAATATATTTAATATTTACTATTTAACATATACTATATAATATTTAATATGTTTAATATTCAGCTTTGACAGCAAAGATTTCTAGATAAAGATTGGTCGAAAGTGACTAACTGCTCTGCATAAAATCATAGGAAAAACAACAACAAGTGCCAGGAAATAACCTCTAATAAAAAGCTTATAAACTTTGCAGTTTGGATTTGAATGTTGCATTTTTTGGTTGGTACTTGCGGGCCTCATGAAAACCACACAGCACATCTCCCAACAGAAAAACAAACAAACAATAACACATAAATGCTGCAATGAATGAATAATAATTTTCCATTTCCATTTCTATTTAGGTTAAGTCCAGTAAGTTGGAATACACAGTACCAGAACCCTGGCACTGTCACAACTACATATTATACAGCCATTATTAATATTATTTTCATGCGTTTTTCATGCTACAAAATGTCAAAAAGGGTCAATGAAGTACCTTTATGGAAACCAGGGGTTGAATCTACATATCAGGACGTGACTGCCCCCTACTGGCCCATCCTATGATGCAACATGCTAGTTCAGGTTGTTTAACACATAAAAATCTAAGTATTATATAGTGATTTCAAAAAAGAAAATATTAGTTTGCAAACATTTTAATTTTAATTTTAATTTACTGTAAAAGATATATATTTACTGTACACATGAGACTGAAGACAATTGATTTTCAAATGTCAGTTGTTTAGGAGTTGCAAGGACTAATAAATATCAATATTATAAATAAATATATACCGTATGTACACAGTCTGAAATTTCTCTTAGCCTCCTCTGTCTCATTGTTAAATCAGGGAAATGTTCATGAGTGAAACCTTTGTTAAGGATATTTACATTAATAATGACAATCATATTTGCATTACCACAATTAATTACTGTGTCTGCAAGTGAAACACACACAAGGATGACCCCAGATGAACTTAAGTGAATTTGCCTGTTTTTCTCCATCCTGTTGATGTTCAGGTTTAGTTTAATATGGAGATGAAAGTGGGATGATGCAGCATTTCAAAGGGCATGAGTGATCACAGAGATGAAGCAGCTGCTAACAGACACTCTGCTACAGTGCAGATGGAAATTGTCTGACCACCAGAGCTGGTGGGTTCCTTTGAAATGTGCCTTTTACAGCTTAAACAGCTCTGCTTAAAGAAACTGAAGTAGGAAAAGAAGATGGAGCAACAGCAAAAAGCGAATATATGAAGTTCCACTTTATAATGATCAGTTATTATCACTGTGAAATATGGCAATTACTGTTCATCATATGGAGATTAAAGATAATTTTGGTTACTTCTCGATTTCCACAATGTTGCTTTTTTATTGATTTTGCAGCTTTAAAGGGTAGTTCCTACTGTAACTTGGTGCATGAGGAATCATTACTATAGATTACTTTCTGCTCCTGGTCTTTAAATAGTTTTCATAATGTTCTACAGAGGCTAGTTCTCAACAGTTTTAAGAGCTATTTACCACAAAACCAAAATGATTAAATCCTAATTGTGCATAATTTTATGTAACGGCATGAGAACAAGCTACATGCTATAAAAATATCACACAAGAAATGAGACTGCTTTTTTGAATAAATGCAGAGTTTAATATATCATTATGTCACAATTAGTTTCATCATGAGGAATGTTATTTTGAAACACCAGTGCATGCTGCCACTTAGAATAAGAATAACACAACTAAACCTACAAACCTACAGCACAGAGCAGTTTAAAAACAGTGACCACACAGAACACAAACCATGTAGTTTCATATTGTACAATTTAATACACTTTCAGCAGAATGTTTCACAATTTAGTCTTACCTGCTGCATGTGTGAAAACTCTCAAACCATACATGAACAAAAACAGCTGTTTAATGTAGTAAAATGACAATTAAAGAATATATGTTTAGCCTAAACCACTGCAGATTGTGATTATTGATACACTCAACAGTAAATCTTTATACAAAAATCTGCACATGAAGGACATTACTTTGAACATGACCGTGTAACATATGGGAGCAATCATGTGATGATTGATGGGCCAGTTCGACCTGTCCTCTCATGGAGCTGGGAAATCTTTAGAGCAATAGTTGCCAAGGGTGCCAGCATCATCTGTCCCAAACACAGATTACATGGTTACAGACTTATAATACCTTATTTTCACATGGAACAATGATTGTACCAAACATTGTGATAGTTTGTGACGTCAAAATTGTGATGAGAAAATTCCGACATTGCTCAGTAATGTAAATAACAAATGCATAGCATGAATTTTCATAATGGCTACCTGTGTGTCTTGAAAAATTTGTTCTTTCTCATAGCTCTCTATGTAGATCTGAACTGTTGCCCCTTCACTCCCTGTCCCACTGAGTCTGTAGATGATCCGAGAACCATCAGAGAAGATTATCCGCAGGCCCTATGGTAAAAACAGCACAATGTAGATCATGTTGTGCTCGAGATTTGTCTCTCAGCAGGGCCTAGAATTTATCCAAGCACAAAACATTGTCTGTGTACCTGGTTCCTGGAGATGGCACTGTCTACTGGGTCTGCATATTCAAAGTTGTCTGCTGTTTCCACTTGGTAGATTTTGTCTCCCACAGCAAACCTCTGCTTCACAAATGACTTTTCTGCCATCACAATCTCCAAATCCTCCATCATCTCACAGGCTGCATCTATGTCGACATCCTCATAGTCATATCTGGACCAAACAAAAACAACCAGATTATTAACATCACAATATATACTGTCTGAATTATGCATGGACAAAACTTTCAACTTGTCTTTGAAATTGATTTTTGGTCTCAGCTTTTTTTAAGTGTTAATTTGGATTGTTGTTTTAGTAGTTGTCCAGCTGAGCTGAGTTGAGCTAATATTGCTTTAGTGAGGGTGGTCAGAATGATCCAAAGTACCAAATAAACTGGTCATTTTAATAAAGAAGAAATTAATTACATCTGCATTACAATACAATGAACATCACAGGTTGTATTTATGAGAATGGACAGATGGTCATAAAACTGTTCATAGTGGAAGACTTTGAAGAATTTGCAACAGCATATATTTTACACTAGATGGCAGCCATGTCCTATATGTTTCTTCATCACATGTAGCAGCAAAGAAGATTCTCAGCCCACCTTTAATGGTATTCAACATTTCTACTCACTTCTGATTCACTAACTGTTTTTTTTTTTTTTTTTTTTTTTTTGCTTCTTTTTGTTTGATGGGATGTATAAGATGGACAAGAAAACTAAACTTTACTGTTCCTGTTTGTTACCAGTTTGTTGTGGTCACATCTCACCTGGTAAAGTAGTTTCTTCCGTATTTTAACCAGTGGTCCTTAAGAATATCCTCCACGCTCTGCCTTTTAGTAGCCAGGATGGACAGCCATGCCAGCACAGCCCAGAGCCCATCCTTCTCACGAATATGATCTCCGCCTGACATGAAGGAAAATGATCAGAAATTAAGTTTACCATGCACTGCAAACAAAAACCAAGGGTCATTTGTGATTTTTATGGTTCAGGAAAAACCCTATTTATATCACCTAAAATAAAACACATTCAGACACATCACCTGTACCAAAGCTTTCCTCTCCACATAAAGAGAGTCGGCCTGCATCCATGAGGTTGCCAAAGAACTTCCACCCAGTGGGAGTTTCATATAGCTCTATTTTTGTTGCCTTGGCTACTCTGCAGGAAATGCCATGAAAGAAAATTCAATGAATCACAATGAGACAGTAATAACATAACATTATTGTGTTTTTACTTGTGTGCTTATGTGGTTACAGCTTTACATCTATAAAATTGGTATGAATGGTATGACTAAAATGTCATTTAAACCTACCATAGAACACCATAGAACAGCTTTTAACAATCATTTGACCTGGAAGTCAGGTCAAAGCATTACCTGTCTAAAGCTGTGCTGGTGGGCATACTGCGAGCAAAGCCTCTCACCCCCGTTTGTTGAAAGTATGGGATGCAAAAGATGTTGGCAGCAATCACAGCCACAGAGTCAGATGGGGTAACGAAGAAGCCGTGCCTACCCAGGATCATGTTACGGTCCTAGAGAGCCAACGGACAGACAGAGGTTAGAAGTCAAACAAGAAAAGGGCCTCTGGTTCAAGCCAAGGTTCCTCCTGGACCTTCAACTGCGAATATCAATTTGTATTATAATTCAAATTTGATATAAATTTATATAGAACCTTTTAATATACACACCCCATCACCATCAAATGCTGCACCAAAGTCATGCTGTCCAGCTTTCATGCTGTCAACCAGATCTGTAGCATAGGTGAGATTTGGATCCGGGTGTTGACCCCCAAAGTCCTCCAGTGGGACACAGTTGATGGCAGAATTGGCAGAGCAGCCAAGCTCCTCACAGAATATCCTCCTCACATAAGGGCCTACCACTGGGGAGGGTTCAGAATGACAGAGAAAGGGATGACAGAAGAATGGTGTTAAGATAGCGATGGACCAGTGCAATGAGATGAGGTGTTATACAGCAAACAACATTAAACCTCACTCTGTTTTTCTCTGCTTAATCCTATGCGCCAATCCATTCCAAATTTTCTGAAACCTGATTAATGCAGCTGTGTTTTGACCTCCTAAGACCACAAGAGAGTGACTGAAATAGAGAGAAAGGCAGAGGTCACAGTGTGTTTTTAAAATATAAACCATATCAGTATCAATACTTGTCAAGAGTTCTTGTCAGAGGGCCATGCTGTGTGTGAAGGTGAGTGTATGTGGGGGATCCACCAGTGTTATGTTTCAGTGTTATTGCTTGGGGACATGCTAAATTGCTTTAGTAACCTTATCATTCTGAAGTAAACAGTTTGCACAACCCCATGTCACTACTCCGTGTCTTGTTAGAACAAGAACAAGTTGCAAGTCCGTGATATGAGGATGTCACACTTCTGAGGTCACTAGAAACACCTCTAGAAAGGTGTTGACTTGGACTGTGATTGATTTGCACATTTAGACTGAGAGACCAGACTGATTCTTGTGCACTGAGCAGAGACTTGATTTGTCCTTTGAATCAGTCTGCCTTTGAGTCATGCATTGCCCCTGTGCTTGCCTCAGTAACACAAAAAAATGACTAATACATGTGTCAGGAAAGTGCCCTATTTTCCAAGGAACATGATGACTCATTGAAAGTGCTATAACATGGAGCTTAGCTTCTAAAGACAATATTCTGTGTATCTGTCTTAGATTATGGTTTGATAGCTTAGCTATGAAGACACTATGAGGAAAAATATCAAGACAGCAATGATTACAAATACAAAAATATCTCTGCATATGATAATCATTCCTTTATTCAGTAAATGCAGAAGCACTATTCTCTTACCTCCATGCATGGCATCTAGTTTTATTTGGATGTGGTTCTCGCCAGACAGCAGTTCCTTCAGAGCAGCAAAGTCAAAGATATTTCTCAACAGGTTCGCGTAGGATTCCACAGAGCCCACAATTTCCACTGAGAAAAACCACAAATGTGACAAGATAGACATTGTCAATGAAATCATAAAGGCAAACTTTTGAGCTCAGAGTAAGGAAAATTTAATGATGATTGAATAATAGGAAGATGTATAGTTTGCAGGCCTTGAGCATAGAAGATATATTGCAATAACTTATTTGTGCTCAGTTTTTGGGTGATTACTGGGTCACTATTGAGCTCTCAATTACATTGACTCAATATTTACAGTTACAGTTATCAGTATTTATATTTTCTCTCATTTAGCCACTTAAATGATACAGAAGTGACAGGCTAAAGTTGTTCTTCACCTGTAAAAGGTTTGAACTTGTTCTCCAGATCAAACATCTGCTTGCCCAGCGTTGTCAGGTCCACTCGAAGTCCAGGGCAGATAGCAAACTTCTCAATGGTTCTGCTGATCTGAAAGATCTTGTTTGTGACAGCTTCCTTGGCTGGTCCTGGATGCAGTAGAACAATTCTGTTTTATTTCTGCTATTGCTATTTGAAATACAACTATACACACATTGTATATCATGCTGTTATACACAGATCATAACATTCAGTGGTATTTAGGATACATATTGTCAGCCCTGTGATTTTATGTCTACACTATGTCTCAACCTTGATCCAAGTAGTGTTTCTGTAACACACTGTATGCCTGACTTATTTAGCCCTTGTGTAGCTTTGTTAAATATCCATCTGACTTCTTTCATAGCACTATTTGGCATTTGACTGATGCTCCTCTCCAGTTACCATACCTCCATTTGCAGTGTTGAACTTAATGCCAAAGTCTCCATCTGGTCCACCAGGATTGTGGCTGGCTGTGAGGATGATACCACCAATGGCTTTGTATTTCCTGATCACACAGGAAATGGCCGGTGTGGACATTATCCCATGGTGTCCAATGATCAGACGACCCACCTGAGGAAATGTCACACACAGGTGTGCATGTGTGGCTGGGCTGACATAAGTGTGTATCTCAATATACTTAAGTGGGGAGGGGATGCCACTGAATATCAGGTTTTCTGTGTGATGCTGCTCCCAAAGAGTAACTGGGAATAGAATTTCATTTAATGGAGAGCAGTTAAAACACATCAAGTGCATGTTACATCATGTGTAACATATTTTAAATCCCTTTAAGCCTCCATCTGTGAAAGCACCAGCAGCTCAAAGATTAATTTAAGCCCAGCGACCACAGAGAACACATTAGTGCTGCTGGCAGGTGGGGTCAATAACAAAACAGGTTTCATACATTTCTATTTCAAGACAGCAGAGCTGCCTGAAGCTAGAGACAGGCACTAGTTATCTGTTCTTGTGACTCAAACTCAGCATAATTTGCATTCTGTTGTTGTCTCTTTCACTTCTTAGGATTCTCAAATGCTGGCTTTTTATGTGTTTCACTAATTATTTTTGAAGCTTGATAAGAGCTGCAGCAAAACCTGAATTATATAAAAACTTTTTTTTTTTTTTTTTNTTTTTTTTTTTTTTTTCTTTTACTTTTTACTTGTTTCAGACAGAAGGGAGTTTAGAAAAGTCTGACTCACATGATTATCATAATGATGACACAATGGTGTAATGTGCATTTAAATACATTTTTAAATAAAATGTGTTTTGGAGTGAATGTATTTTAAATTGACATGACAACAATGACACTTTGTCTTTGTTGTACAAATGTATTTTGTGTTTTATCGTAAGTTTTAGAATGTTAATGGGTAATTTTTATCTAAGCAAAGCAAAAGCAAAATAATCAGTTTTTGGGGAATTACAATATTACAAAATTACAGTAGTTGACATACATGAATGAATATCAACTGTATGTGACTTTTGTAGGATATATTCTTGAAAAGTTTATATTTTTCTCTTTAAGAATCACTCAAGGTCAAAAGCTGCTGCTTAAACTATGACTAGATACATGGTTGGTAATCCAATAACAACAACACAAGGGAAATACCTACAGGCAGGTGAGTGGGGCAGGTGAAACTGACAATCATCCAGTGACCTGCACACAGTGACATGCATCCATGCATGTGCACACCAGTATTCACACCTACAAACAGACACACATTCTCACCAGCATGCACAAACAAACAAACACAAACGAGGTCCACACACATGGTGATACTGACCCCATTGGCAGCTGCCATCTGCACAATGACCTCAATAGCAGCTTGGTTGAAGAATCGTCCATCTCCACCAACCACCATGGTTGACCCCTGGCGGTCACGGAGGTCAATGGAGGAGAAGATACTCTGGATGAAGTTGTGCAGATAGTTCCTTCTGGATTGGAACACATAGACCTTTTTCCTCAGACCGCTGGTGCCTGGTCTCTGGTCAGGGTAGGGGGCTGTAGGGACAGTCAGCACTTGCAGAGGACTATCCATGGTATCCAAAGGAGGATTCAACCGAAACAACAGTGTAGAGACCTGGGGAACCTGTTGTTTGGAGGGAAATCCCCTGTTCATTGACAGGGAATGGTACATAGGGAGAGAATGGGAGGGAAGTCTTGGCGCCTCCCCTGATTTCACACAGGGAGAATCCCAAAATAACCTTTCAAACTAATGTGTGTGTAGAGGTAGCTGGAGTAACTTAAGATGCTCCTACACATGTGCACGGAGATCACTGTCAAATTTGCGAATCTGCAGGCCATCACACACTGTGTGTGTGTGTGTGTGTGTGTGTGTGTGTGTGTGTTTGTGTGTGTGTGTGTGCATAGAAGCATTCAAATGTTATTAGAGAAATTTGTCTGTCTGTCTGTACTTTTACTGGGGTTGCAAAAGGATGATTTTACTCTTAGTACTGTTTCAGAAGAGGCTATCACTTTTAATGTTTCACCCTTAAAGACATGAAGAAAACAGAGAGTGAAGGGAGTAATTAGTTTGTAGAAGCATAGACTGTTTAATATGAAATATGGAATCTATCCCAAATGTTGAATGTAGATGTAAGGTTAAATATGATTGGTCTGCAGAACCTGTCCATCAAATCATTTATGTAATGCAATCAAGGCGAAGTGGTTAGGTGCCTTTATGCAACAGAATAGTGCTGCCCTCTAGAGCTTATTAAGGGATCCTACAATTCTACAGGTTGAATCTGGCATTATGACTGAATTATGTTTTATATAATAATATGACAGGCTACCAGTGCAACATTGAAACAGGTTTAGCATTTAATAACAGTCAACACACACATTAATTGATTGATTAAGTAGGCCTTGGAAACAGAAGTTTGTGCTTGATGTTTTTAGTTCAAGGATGACCTTGCAATTACTCTGTGCCAAAACTTTATTGACATAGAAAGTTGATCCACTGCCTAACCAAGGACGTCCAACAGAGAATGAAATAACATCTGATAACAACACCATATAAAAAGATTTGGTACATATGTGTTTAAAAAAAAATATAAGGTTTTCAATATATTTACTTCTGGAAATCTTTATTTCCATTAACTGGCAAAGGTCTTTTATTGCCTCTCCTTGGACATCCATAGCATAATGAATATTAGCATTATATGAAGTAGTAATGATAATATTATTTATTTAAGCTAAAAAAATATTAAATGTATCAAAAAATATGTACAATTTATAAAATAGATAAAGGTTATTTTAACAATCAGCTAAATTCAAGCTTTACTTAAGTAATTGAAATTTTGATATTCTACCACTGTATGTTAGTTGCTGTATATAAGTCATTCTTTTGGCTATTACAATGTCTATGATACATTAATGCTTTTAATATGAAGATATGTCAGCATCTTATGTGATTGACTTAAATGTTAAACTTACTGGGATTTGACAGCTCCAGGGAATATCTTCCTCTCTGATTGTGCCTTTTTGAACCATGGCTGCCCACAGGAGGCACTTCTACATTTGATTTGAGTACTTTAAGTGAAAAAGTGTTGGTGCAGCTTCAGATAATGACACCAGACTCTGAAGAGGCTGAAGTAGAGGAGGCGGGCCCCTGCACAGGTACGGGATGGATAGAGATCTGGGTGAACCACAGGGAGTAGGAAGCCCTTCGGCCTGGCTGCCACTGGATTCCTCTCCTGCGCTCTGAACGTCCCTTTGATCTCATGTGGAAGTATTTCCCATTCAGGTTGGTGTCTCCACAGGCATTGAACCACCAGCCACCTGGAGGACAATATAAATTACATGTGGTCGAATCGGAAAGAAAATCTGACATGAGTCTGAAGCACAGCATTCATCTCATGTTCCACTGCATTGGTGTACTGTATATATATCTGATTATAGTGTACATTTGTGTATAAATTTTTTGTGTACATTTGTTTTTTACATCTACCATCCTAATTTTATTTTATTTGTACAATGACAATAAAAAAATCTTGAATCTGGATCTTTGTTTTTTGACTTAGAATTTAGTATGGAACTTTAAGTCGTTTAACAGGAATGCCACATTTGCATCACATTTCACTGAAACATGTTTTTGCCATGAAGCATCAGTATTAGCATATCACACTACTGTACCTGTGTAGTTGTGAGCACAGTTGGAGTCCAGGTGGTTGTCATTGTCCCTGTCCTTAGTGGAGAACATCATGCCTGTGTGATTGCTCATGGGGTCAGGCAGATCTCCAGACAGATGCATGAGATGAATGGCATAGTTGCGCTCTGGGCCTTTAAGGTGAACCCTGTATTCAATGACGCGTCTGCCCTGCTTCCAATCCTCCAGCTGGATACGAAGAACAGAGTTGCCCTGAGCTGCTAGAGAGTGGATCTTCCTGAGTCCCAGCCAAAATTCTCCTGTGACACACAGAGATCAGACAGCTCAGAGTGGGAACACCAAGTACAAAACTTAAATATAGATGTGCAGGCAAACCTTTATTAAAACGTTTAAAAAATATAAAACTTATAATGATGATATGAAATAAAGTCATCTAATTAACCAATTCTTGTGTTTAATAATTTTATCCGTTGTTAGATTCAGCTCTCACATCCTTTTGCCCAAACCCTTTCTGTTTTCTTTGCCTCCTCCCCTCTCTCAGGGAAGGAGCAGAGAGAAAAAAGATGAAATATCAATGAAATATCTCATTGAAGATATGTCTTGGCTCTCTTGGTTCCTTCACATGATCTTTCAACCTTTGTTTCTAAAGTCTGTTCATCTGTTTATTATAAGAAAAACAGTGAGCATTGATGGTGGAGGAAACTACTGCTGGAGAAAGCCACCGTTATACTTCACAAGTTTGCAAAAGATGTGTGATCTGTGGAGAAATGAAACAAGCATAGAACTTTCTGGCTGAAATGCACAATGCTATGGTTTAGAGGAAAAAAGGCACTAGACAGCCAATACCAAAATCTCATCCAGGCTGTGAACATGGTGGAGGGAGCACTATGGTTTTGTTGCCCTGGGGCCTGGGTATTTTATAATCAGTGACAGTCTACAATCATCAGTGCTCAACCCCCAGTTCATCCCCTCATCTTAAACCCTTTGCTTTAGCAAAATAATCATATACAGAGGCATGGTAAAGTGCTTGTGTCAAAGTACCTCGTACCTTGAAAATCTCCAAATCCGTTTTCATATTTCTCCCAGGTTTGATCAAAATTTACAGAGCCATCCTTCCTTCGCTGAATGACTGTTGCCCCATAATCTAAATAGAAAAAGAGATGGTGAGGTGAGGGAAAAAGTGAATAACTTGATTTAATACAGATAGTCAGTTATCTTTCCCAAAATATGTGCTTTTTGTGAGACTTAAGGTACCTCTGCTCATATCACAAAAGACCATGAAGGGCTCCGATCTGTTGGGTCTAATGGCGTAAACACCACTGACTCTCTCCCCTGTGTTGAACAGTTCACTGCAGTCTGATGGAAGATCTGTTAAAAGATTAATCTCAAATATTACTGAAGCTGAAAACTTGATGCTGCATGTGTCCAGTAAGCTGGACACAGCATAGATCAGTACATTTATCTGGACACAAGCTAACATCAAACAGTGACACAGTGAGATTGATTATTACATTTCATCACTTCTTTTTACTCATCTTACCCTTAATTCCTGTGTTGGTAGAGTTTGAGCTCAGATAAGGTGTTAAAGTTGGTGTTTCAGCATTGGAGATTTCAGGAATCCTCTCAATGGTCTCTTGAGCCAATGTGTTGGCAGTAAGCTGAGAAAAATGTTATTGAAACACTTTAGTCAATCCTAAATTGACTTTTAAGAAAATGTGGCATAAATGGCAACCCAGCATATATCCACATATAATACCACACATATTGACTTGGGGTTACTGCCTTGCAAAAGCAGCTATTTTCCAAAGTTGTACAATTGCATTTTATCACAGAGGAATGCTGCCTAGGTTACCAGTGAAGTAAGTATGGACACTCCTTCATAAGTTCTGTTTCTTTTAAATGTTTAGAATATATGAGATTGTAAATATATATATATATATATTGTAAAAAAAAAAAAGTGTATATACACTTTTTTTTACAGTCTCAGGTGGTGCAATGCTATACTGCTAACAGCTCATAACTTTGACAGTAGCAGAAAATAATTTATGACATTTTGAGGAAAATATACACTTTTTTTCACAGTAAGAAACTAGAAGGCTATTTCAATGGAACTGTCCAGTCACTAATATTGCCACATAATAAACACCTTCTCCTCCAGAATTTTGATCTTAATCATTTGGTGGTTGAGCTGGTCACTCTGCTCCCACACAGCCTTCAGCAGCTCTGTGATGCTCTTCTCCTGAGTGTGGATCACCTCCTGATAAGGAGGTAAAAAGTGTGAAACATGGGCTTCTTTGAAAATCAAAATAAAAGTCACCTCCTCTTAAATAAGTAGACATTTGAAAGACATTTTCACCTGAGCAAGAAAAAAACTGCTGAATGGTTTCCATAGTAACCCCTGGTGACTTACCCTAAATCCATTAATCTGTGCCATGTGTTGGCTCGTCACCAGGCCCTGGGACAGACTGATCAGCTTCTCCTCTAACCCATCCACCTTATTCTGCAGCTGACTCCTCTCCTCCAGGATTGTGTCCACTTTGGAGCTGATCTCCACAGACAGGCTCCTGATCTCCTCATTGTTGGTCTTCAGTGCCACTGTTGTCTTCTTCAGCTCCTCTTCCTCCTCCTTGATTTCACTTGCCAGAACAGAAAGCTGGTAGAAAGATCGGTCAAAGATGTTGAGCTTCTGGAAGATATCATTTATCTGTGCCTTTGTCTTGTGCACAAACTCCCGGAGGCTCTGACCCAGCTGAAGGACGCCATTTGCAAGGAGACGCACATCATCCAGAGCAGCAAAGCGCGAGCGGCTTTCAACAGGAGGCTCAAGGACTACAGGCTCAGTTTTGACACAGAGGACAGGAACCCAAACAACAGTGAGGGCAGACATTAAGGCCATTATTGCTATTTTCATGTTGTTGTTTTGTGTAGATTCACCAGCTGTATCTTGGTGAAGTCAGGGGATCAACTGGCAGTCTTCTCCTGTGACTAGATGAAAGGCAGCTGGAAGGCCTGAAGATCTGGGCTTTTATACACTCAAATCAATTATTAACCTCTTTGCTTGATCAATTTCTGCATGGAGGAGGCTCCTCTTGCTGAATGAGTTCAGACCTGAAAGAGATTTTTTTTTTTTTTTTTGNTTTTTTTTTTTTTTTTTGATGACATTATCAGCTAGAATATTTATTCCACACTTATACTTTATCTGCCTCTGCTAATGAGATTAAAAAAATAAATAAATAAATAAATTGCTGTGATTTGGCAAAGTACAGAAACATAAAATAATTTTTGGTTTATTTTACATAATCATGGAGTTTTTCTGCATTTAATTGGCTCAAGCCAGTTTACAGCAAGCAAAGCCACCTGGTTGTAAAGATACAACCTGCAATCCAAATAAAAACAAAAGGGTCTCACCACCACCATCAAAAATTCTAACCACTCAACTGGACTCAAAAACTGCATCACAGTCAAACTGATATGGGGACTAACAACAGATTCTAATCATCATGATCATTAAGATAAACTTTTATCTGACTGAATTTAGCTCAAATTTATGGGTCAAAAAATGAATGGTCGGTGCTTCAAAAAGAGAGTCAAAGGAGACGGGACAGTGACATATTTTAGAATGACCTGTAGTTATCTGTACCAAGGCCATGGCTGGACCCTAGTTATTGTTATGTTGTGTGGCTGCTGGTTTGTTTTTAAGCAGGAAACCGATAACCCAGTTTCTATATAAGATTGAATGAGAAATAAGACTCACAAGGTTACTTACTTGCACTGTTTTGTTTCATTTACTTTCATCCAGTAAAGGTAAAACAGATAAGTTATGACATCTAATGCCAGTGAGGAATGAAGCTGTGCCTCATAAAACTGCTGAAGCTTTAGTAGCTTACAGAGAAACTCCATTCTCCACTCCAGCCTGTATGATGGAATTTTTTCTGTAACTGCACTGTTGCGTTTACCCACACCCACTGCCAAACTCACATACGAGACCAAAGAAATAGATTCATTTATGCTGGAAACTCCTTTGCAGTGAGGTGAGCGATAACAACCTGTCCACAGAGAGTGACAACCCAGCTTGCCCTCTGTTAAATATTAATAAGCCATACGAGAGCAAGAGCCCCACAGTGTGGACACAGTAAACAGAGAACAACCCTGCAGCCCTGACTTCAACCAGAGGCCATGCTCCCTGGAACGTGTACAATGGCCCACATTTATGAGGCCTGTATGTGAAGGGGAGCAGACTAACTTCAAACAATAAGGGACTTATGGGGGCATGAGAGTGGTCATTGGTTGTTTGTGTGTGTTGTGTATGTGTGTGAGATCAATTATGACGCAACTCTGTGGTTCTCACCAATGTTTTTATTTTGAAGCTACACATTTAATTTAGTTGAGTCTTTGTTTTCAACCATGTTTCAAGCATTAGAAGTTCACCCTTTTCATTATAAAAGCTGTGATAAGTGACTGTATGCTACACAAAATAACAGATCAAATTAATGCCTAGCTGATGAAGAAAGTTGAACATCTAGCTAGATGAGAGATCAAAAAGAGTTAAATAAATAATATTGGACTTACATTCATTCCAGTGGGTTGCTAATGTTGCTGCATGCCTCCTGAACATGTAAGTAGCCTGTTTCCTAACATTAGCCTTCAGTATTGGTGTGTATCAGTCAGCTTGCAGTTTTCTGGATTACTTTATGAACAGCCACCAGTTTTTCATCTTCCAGCAAGCACTGTCTGTCTGATGGAACAGAACATGGGTACCCAAGGAACTATACTCCCAAACTTCTTTTCACATTCAGCACTTCTGATGGATTCATCTCAGTTTTCTCAAACAGGTGGGGGGGAAAAAAAAGGCATCCTGATTGGTGCAAGGAGATCCCAGCAAAAGTCCTTTCTCAAAGCAGAAATGTTTGACTTGTTGCCTGTAGTAAAAGCTATCCCTTCTGGCCAGACTAGGAACTTGCTAAAGAAAGTTTCCAACATCTGTGCTTGTACATCTGTATATATGATACCTCCAGAGATCAGTGTTGCAGGCAAAACAAAATGCATTTTCTACTAAGAGACAAGCTGAAATAAAGTTGACAGTCCAGAATAGCTATAAAATTATTATAATAAACAAGGCAGAATAAATGATGAATAGCTATTTCACTGGTTTATTTGTGTTTATATGTATAATGTGGAAGAACGTTGTCAGGCCTTAGACAACTTTTTTTAAAAGCTTTTTGTAAAGTTTTTGTGAATTTTTATAAATACCTTTTTAATTTGCTCCATATATTTTGTGTTATTGACAGTTTTATAGCTTTTGACAAAATGAGAAGTCCCACTTATAGCTAAGGTGAAAACAGAATCATCTAAAAGTGAAGGTTAAGGATAAATCAAGCAAGGATCAATAGACAAACTCACACTGACTTGAAATGCTGTCTGGCTGGACTGAGGGAAGGAAATGTTTTTGTCCCCAATTTCTTTTTAGCTTGACTTATTTCTTAAAATGATTTGGTTTAATCTACTGAAATAGAGAATGGTTAAAAAGATTTATGAAACATTTTATGACACTGGGTAGTCTGTAAGATATGTCATTCTTATTTTTTTTAATCCCAAACTGTAATGTTGATTAGACTTATACTGCTGAAAGGTGACAAGGTTTTGTTGTCTAGTTTCTGAAATATGCA
The DNA here is from genome assembly GCA_014773175.1 of Lucifuga dentata. Taxonomy (NCBI): domain Eukaryota; kingdom Metazoa; phylum Chordata; class Actinopteri; order Ophidiiformes; family Bythitidae; genus Lucifuga; species Lucifuga dentata. The sequence continues at coordinate 170,339 of VXCM01001683.1, forward strand.
TTATTCATTTTTAATTAATTCTATTTGTCAAGAGTTTGTGGACTTCTGACCAAAAGGGTCTTGACTCACAGGTCACTGTTACACGCCTGCTGACACACATTGTAAATTGACCAATGAAGCTGCAGTACAACCTGCAGCCCCACTGACCACAAGTTACTGTTACATAATGGACATCAAGTTCAACACAACTAATTTGAATTTAATCAGAGATCTTTTGCATCAGGTTTCCTTTCATGTAAAAATTCCCAAATTCTCAATACCACAAGCTAACAGGGATACTGATTATCATTGTTTGAGACTGACAACTTTCCAGATCATTTATCAGCATAAAACTTAAATGGGCATTTTGGAATTTTAACATTATAATTATGTCACATTTACCCCCCAAAGAGGAGCTGCTACACTCAGCTTTTCTCCAACAAGACCCACCAAGAAGGAGCTTCAACAAGTCAACTGGGAAGAAAATTAATACCCTGCAGTTGGCAGGGCTTTTGCTATATACTTTTCACTTTGTGGGCCTAAATAACCTATTTATGCAGCCTAATAATACACAGCTTATTTCCTACTTATATTATAAGTGAATTACCAACTAAATATTTACCCCCTCTTCATCTCAAAAGTTATTACGCAATTGTAAATATTCTTCTGAAACTGCCTTTGAGTAAACCACCATTTTGCCTTTTGGACAAGATTTCTGCAGCGTGTGGTCAGTCCGTCAGCAGTCATTTGGTCCAATAAGGACGGGGTTTTTTTTTTCCTCTCTCCCCTCAGTCAAACCACAATCCCTCTCGGAGTCAGTTGTCTGCTTGGGTAATGGAAAAGAAGCATTTTGTGCTAATTCCTTTTCCATACCCTGTTTTGAGCATGGTGGGGCACAGGATGGTATATTGCCCCTTGAGCAGATTCCCTGCCTTAATGTCTGAGTTTTAGAGGGATTTATTATAATTTTTTTTCTTTTGTTGTAATATAATAGAGCATCTGAACCAAACTGACCAGAAAGCTTTCAACATGTAACACATTTGAATTTACTTGCCTACACATGTGATTGGACACACCGTTTGGTCACCATCTATGGAGTGTTTTACTGTTAATTTATTTGGCCAGCTTGGGCCTGATGCAGCTGGCCAATCAGAGGCTTTTTGGGTGTGGGACCTTATACCAGCCATTTTGCATGTTACTGACAATCATTTCCCAAAGCATACTACTGGAACGATGAATTTAAAAAAAAAATTGTCCTACCTTCCAGACCATCATTGGTTTCAGTTCATTCTGGTATGCTATTAAAATCAACTTGTTGATACTTGAAATGTTCTTCAGACAAGTAATCCATCATCGTGAACAACACATATATTCGGGGTTTTTTTTTTTTTCCGAAGTTATATTTTAGCTGAAATACTGTTTTATCCTGTTGGGAAATGGTTGTCAGTAATGTAACATGTATGAAAATTGAATATATTAGGCTCAAACATGCAAAANAATGGTTGTCAGTAATGTAACATGTATGAAAATTGAATATATTAGGCTCAAACATGCAAAATGGGTATGGTCCTTTAAAGACAGAGTACCGAGAATGGCCTGTTCTCACTTAGTGTGCACAGCAGTGCTGCAGCAAAGGAGAGTAGAAGTGGATCAAGGTGTGTTTTTTAATGCAAATTAAAGCATTGCAAGGCTTTCAAAATCGATTCCTAGATGAAAATAATAACAGAGAAATTGATATAATTTGTCCTCTTTAACATGATCCAGTCTAATTCACTTGTAAGCGACACTGATTTGGATGCTCCACGTTGAAGACTGTGATCCACAGTTTTCACTACAGGTCACTTTTATAGAGAAAGGGGGAATCTCCACTTTTTTGCCACAAATTTGGCCAAAAAGGACAGGCAATTCTGGACTAGACAGTTGTAACTTATTGTCCAGTGCCTTTAGGAGACATTGCACAATAGTGGTGTCCTACAGGAGAATGCTGGGTAATGGGTTGAAAGATGATCCATGAAGAATGACAAGTATGGACTCTGAAAATGAACCCCCATGGATGGTACTAAGCCCTCTGCCCTCCCACTATTTACATAATTATAGAGAAAGAGACCTCACAACACTGTATAGGGTTACATTTTGTGAGTGTATGTGTGTGTGTGTTACAGAGAAAGTGGTCTGTGAGGCTTTGCATATTCGCTGATATTATATGAGATGATATTGAAGAGATTATATGTAAATGAGATGAATCTGTTGTGTTCTCATATACTCCATATTTTGACTTGTTATCAACAACGACTCAGAAGAGCAGTTTGTCTCTGCTGACATCTCTGAACTCCTATTGGCTGATGTCTGAAGGGATGGGTGTGGTTCTGTATGTCTAGGCTCTTACTTGCTTGTCTCGTTGGACAGGAGGTAAGAAGGCATGTTCACAAACTCCTCCCCACCCTGTGCTCTTTACACACAGCGTGTGTTATGGTAGGGATTCACATTGGCATTTACCAAACAGCCGTGGCATGCCACTCTCCCTGACAGCACCTCCCCACCTTCTCAGGAGACAGACAGAACAGCAGGGCTGAACTGAGCCGAGACCAGACTGCAGACTGTCTGACAAGCACAACCTCGCCATCACTAAGACAAAGGGGGGGAAACTGCTGAACACTTATCAGAAGGTAAGCACAGATTTTCTGATTTTATATTCATCTCAGATCTCTCAGCCAGTGGAAAATGCTGAATTGGATTGTTCATGAAAGATATTGAATGCTGACCTTGAATGTCTCCAGACCAGGTCTGGCCATTCTTAATTCAGGGTCAGGAAAGCTTTTGGCTCCGGAACGATTTAACAAATTGTGCAGAGTGGACCTGTGGGCCTGTGCTGAATAATAATCAAACACACAGGAGAATAACTTTGCCTTTTAAAGAATAATGTTGAAATAGACTTACATTTTATTACATCTAGATTTACATACAGTAACTGACTCTGATACATGCTTGAACATGGACACACATGTCCATGTAAACACACACAGGCCACTAACTTTCTATTTTAACCTTGCTGTTCACATACCATGGTGTTCTTCCTAGTGTGAAGCCCCTGGCAGCTGTTTCATCTTATGTGCTTTGGCTCTACATACCACACAATGAGACTTAGATGCCACAGTGCAACACTGACCATGTTACTATTGGAAGAGAACCAAAACATCTCCAGTGGCCCAAAAGAATCCCTGGACAAAGAACATACAAACACAGCAAAGTAAGATAATATAACGCCACAGAAGTGGAGGAATTTCTCAGATGGGGATACTTGATGGGGATACCAAGCGAAAAATGTGAGTTTGACAGAGAAAAGAAGAAACAGATAGAGCAGAGGAGGAATGGAATTTGGGTCCAAACAGTTTGCTTGGTTCCTAAATCAACTCTGAACAGAAGACAAGGTTTAGAGTTATGAGATGGAAAACCACAGTCTGTACAGCCAAAACTGGAGGAGAAGAATGATTTTTTTCCGAGAACAGAGCATAGGCAGGCAAACATGTGGACAAACACACCGTACAGACAGACAGACAGACAGACAGACACTAAGACAGAAACAGATGGGAAAGAGCATGAAGAAAGCTCTGTTATGCATAGATTTTACATCTCAAGTTGTATGTTCATGTCATGATTGAAGAAAGTCAGCATTCCAGTTTAAAGTCAGTCACATTAATAATGTTCATAAACTGTTCAGTATGCATAAGATTATGGACTGCTGTTCATACTGCCAGCTGCTGTAAAAAATGTATGAAAACAAGCATCTTGCTGTTTAAAAGCTTACATTTTAAATCTAAAATAAGCCATTTCTCCTTACCCAAGCATTTAAAATAGGGAGTTGGCCCCACTGGCCCAGTCATATTTAGTTCATATTTAATTTTTGGCTTTGGTTTAAAAAAAATGCTGGGGAGTTGTTGTGATTATGAGGTTTTTGCTGATGCAGTGAGAGACTAAAAGCTGTCTGAGAAGGGACGTATTATCCAGAGGAGGGAGGCAGCTGTGGTGGGATCAGAAAGATGAAAAGAAACTCAAACACAGGGTAGAAACGGTAAGATTTCCTTTCCATAAGACCCTTAGAATTTAAAAAAAAAAAAGGCTTAGCTGGACAGAAAAGAAGTCCTGATCTGAAAAATTAAATTAAATTCACCCTGAAGTTTGGCTTTGGATTGAGCTCAATATTATGCAGAGGCAGCAGGACTGTTGTGCTGCGCAGAAAGCTGGGGCCTGTTTGGGGAAAAGTGAATATTTTATGTTTCATTTCTTGGTTTTCCTGTGAGGTGGACCTGCTGGCAAAGCAAAGTCAATTAAAATCTGCCATGAAAATGTGGAGTGAGAGGGGTGAGAGTGAGACTTACTGCTATATTGTTTCCTCTGTGGTAGCCTGGTCAGGAAGTAATGAATGAGTGTGTCTATATTTATGTCCAAAACAAACATCTTTTGGGCTGCAGTTTATGGTTTAGTTGCTTATGTCACTTTACTAGTTTTAGAGTCAACAATCTAGACAGTCTGAAAATGAACACTTCTATAAAGTTTTATTTTTTTAAGCGATTAGGTTCTTCATTTAGCATTACCACAAAAATAGTATTTTAATCAAATAACAACTAAATATTAGTTAAAATATAGCATTAATTTTGGGGTTTGCACTTCTTTTGAGTGAGTGGGAAAGCTAATTATAGAATAGCTTTTTCAAATAGCAGACATCTAATGTTGAGATAGCATTATTCCAAATGATTTTTACATTTCAACAATAAATAAAAATAGTTTCCACAAAGTGCTGACATTCTGTTGAAGTTATGCTGGCCTGCAGTGACACTAATTGAAAGATCTGTAGGAACAGTTGCTGTGTACTGTGCCAATTGGCATTTTGTTTGTATTCTCTCTCTCTCTCTCTCTCTCTCTCTCTCTCTCTNCTCTCTCTCACTCACTCACTCACTCACACACACACACACCCACACACACACTTGCACATCAAAGCACTGCCTTCAATTGGCAGCTGTCTGGACATTTCTGCAGCTATTGTTTTTTTTTTATAACTGAATCATTTTCTATTTAGCTGGAAAATACAGACATGTCTGGCATGTCTGGATGTCTGGGTCTCCTCTTTTGCTGTGTTTTGTAACTTTACACCCACATGTAAACTAAATTTAGACATGTCAGATCAGGTGCTGAAAGATGCTTCTCAGTTTCATAATACCCACTAACATTATAATGTGTAGTATTGTATCATTTTCAATTCATTTTAGTATTTCAGGGATTCAAAAATACCTTTGTGGCAATGTTTGATTTGTGCTGAGGTATTAGACAAAGATGAGCTTTACGCAAAGATGTTTGCATTTGCTTTGATGTCTCTGTCTGTCACTGTTTGTCAGTGTGTGTCTGTATTCACGTGTGAGTCTGTGTTTGTATTGTTTAAATAAGGTATATGGAGTAGTTACTACATGACACATGTTCACAAAACACTATTAGATATTAGGCTTTCATGTGAATAAAGGATATAGTGAGAGGGATTTCAACTGCATTACTTCCTTGTAGCAGCTCAGGAGAAATAATAGTCAGAAATCATTTTACGATCCTTTATCTACCCAAGATCACGAAGTGGGTGAGTGTATTGTAAGTTGTCATTCAGAGAAAAATACATTAGATTTACTCTTGACACTTCCTTGGACATTTCTTGCAATAAATCCATTATCCTATATGGCAAAAACAATCAATCTGGAAACTGGAAAGGCCCAAAAATCCACATCTGTTATATACTGCACATGCTCATCCTGCATTTTTTAGCAACATACATCTCTACATGTGACTGTCAGACAGTGTGTGAATGATGATCACTTTCCCAGCAGGGCCATTTGGTGGTGTTTGTCTGTTTACTGCATAGCTGAGATTGTTTGGGGTTGTGGCTCGGTGGCTTTGGTGCCCTAAGAGGACAGCGAGCTGCCATGGTGGCTGGTGGTCAGGACAGAGGAGGGGAAATGGGAGGCAGGAAGAGGTGAGGATAGTGGTATAGAAACATGGAAGGGAGGGACACTGAGACAGTGAGATAGAGGACAGATACTCCATATGCTAGAATGTTTCAGCTGTAGCTACAACATGTAAGAAATACATGGAGCAAGAGACATAGAAGGAGAGAGTCAGCAGGGGCGGAGCAGCTTTATTGCAAAATACTAAAATCATGCACAATCGGGGGGGGG
>VXCM01001683.1:176590-202905 GCA_014773175.1 Lucifuga dentata
GAGAGAGAGAGAGAGAGAGAGAGAGAGAGAGAGAGAGAGAGTAGGAAGGGAGTCATGAGTCAAACAATGGCTGTCTGTATTTATGTCTGTAGGAGTATATTTTGTTCCACTGGCCATAGTTTCTGGGGCTGACAGTTATTTTCAGCTCTCATCCTGGATGGCAGGGCTGTAATCAAGTGAACATCAGGCCTGTCCCTGTTGAATAATAGCAGCCTCGTGCATGGAAGAAGTGAAGTAGTAAGAGTGTGGAAAAAACAAAAAGGAGAAGAAGAAAATGAGACTGAGAAGGAAAGAGAGAGAAAGTACTTGTGTGTACTTATGTGGGAGAAAAAATAAGAGGGAGATTGTGAATGGAATACAAAAAGGGACTGTTGTTGTCAAGTTTATTATGCTCTTCCACCAGTCATAAAATTGAGGTCGTCTCCCCCACTAAAAATACCACAGCTAAATCCAAAGTGAACATCATTGCCAAATTCCTGTTTTTGCTGCCCAAAATAATGATTATGTTCTTTACTTTATTGGAAAACCTGCACACTAACCACTTTTGCCTTTTAAAAAACATGCATTTATGTTTCTTTTTCATGTGTTGTTGCATCGATTCAGTCTCCATTTTGTTTTATCAGATACCAATGGCCCACCAGATAATGTGACAGCAAATTGTTCACACAACTGAAGAAAGCAAAAATGATGAAGGGACAAAATGGTAAAGTACCACACATGACAACAGAATTTTACTAAATCAGACCTTCATGTGCTCTAAATATTGCTTTAATTCTTACAGGAAATATCTTGCCCCACAAAACAGCAGAGAATGGAGTAAAAGGGAAGCCCCCATATTCAGTGGAAACCCCTTATGGCTATCGACTGGACCTGGACTTCCTTAAATATGTAGATGACATAGAGAAGGGAAACACCATCAAACGAATCCCCATCCAGCGCCGAAGTAAGGGCCCCCGGTCCAGCACTCTACCCAGAAATCATAATTTCTCTGGGTGTGCCTACCGCCCCAGTGCCTGGGGATCTACTGGAGCTCTTGGCCCCAGGTCACGACTGTCAGATTCCCACCATCATGGCTATACTTCCTGGACATATGACCACAGGTCACCACTTTCTCCCACGGGGCTTAAATCACTGGCAGAGATGGAGGCCAAAATCAAGGAATTTGATGAGCAGCCACTTGGGGAGCACATCAGACCTCACCTCCTCCGTGCCTCTAGTCTGCCCCTCACTGTATTACTGAGACAAGGCTCAGAGTTTACAGACGACCCTGGTAGCCTGCGAAGTTCGAGGGATTACTTTGGAGGAAGAGACACCTCGTATGAAGATATCTTCCACTCTCCAGACTGTCTCTCAGACAGCTCTCGTACCCAGGACTGCTCAGGGCTGTTGAGACGGCTGACTGAGGCCCTGGAACGTGTGGGTGAACTGGAAATGGAGGTGAGGGTCATTCCAGAACTAAAAGCCCAGATCTGCATCCTACAGGAAGAAAGAGAAATGCTTCATCTTGGCCTGAACCCACTCACCCAGTCCTCCTCAATCAATGGAACCAGAGACCCTTGCACCTCCTCCCACTATGGCACCTTAGACATCAAAAGGCCCAGGCATGAAAGTCATGTCATGTTTTCTAGAAATCAACACATCAGTCAGTCAGATGGCTCTAACCCTACACACGAGTGGAGGACTAGTACAGATTTGGATGAATTGCTGACAGTAACATCTCTGCAGGCCAAGGTAGCTGTGTTGGAGCAGAAGCTCCATGAGAATGGCCTGGAGCTTCACAGAGTCTTGGGACTGCTGAAGGAGCAGCAGGAAGAGAGCAAAAGGAAAGACGAAAAGACTGAGCACCTAATCAGGAACCCTGGAGTCTGGGTCCATGCAGAGAGGGTGGTGATAGACCAGAACGGAGGAGAGGAGGTGGTGAAGAGCCAGTGTGAACCAGTGTATAACAAGGTGTCATTCACAGATACAATAACTGCTACCACAATTGGACAAAAAAGACAACAAGACTCAGTAGTGGATTCCACATCTGCTGCAGGAAGTCCTCCAGTGCCTATGGAACTCGGAGAGGCTTCAGCTGAGGGTATCGACACAGCAGTGGTAATTCACCACATAAGGAAGATTAAAAGACTCCTGGAACAGCAGTGGGAGTGCTTGTTTGAAGACAGCGAATCAGCAAACACAAGCAAACCTCTGGAGCACCCAGACCCCAAAGTCAACTCTCTGCAGAAGGAGATGATGGGACTTGTCAATGTCCTTTCCTCCTACTACACCCAGCATGGAGCCAGTGGTGAAGAAAGGATTCAACATGGAGGTATTCACAGATTGGCCTTAACGTGATGAATAGTTAGTTATGAGTGTTTTGCTTTGTCTCCGACTACTGTATTCTGAGGGCAAAGTCAGTTTGAAGTAGAACTAGAGTTATAAAGTGTAACCATCAACACAATATGCAGTAGGTATTGTTCCCATAGATACTATAAAATCTTTACAGCTGTCATACAGTGTGACCACACTGTATGATAGGAATGTGAAGTTGGTATGTGGATGTCGGCTGCTGTTTCAAACCACATCATTTAAATTTCAATACAGAAACATGATATGTCTTCAAAGTGTTACAAGATGTGTTTAATGTCACATCCACATATTTGTCTCTCAGCATTGGGTTGGTCTAAAAATACAGCTTGGTAAATAGTGACAAGCCATATCTAATTCTATTACCATTTGGAACAGGCCTTGTCTTTTATGGCACCATGATGATCTGGCTCATAATTTGGCTGATTAGTGTAAACTGCTGGTTGTAGATAATTTGGGTATGTATAGTTTTTATTTAATTTAAAGAATGGGATCTAACCCCTGCAGCTGTTTCTATATTGAAATGTCCACATTTAGTCCTAGGTGTCCTGCCTTGATGCTAGTATCTCTTATCATCACTTTAGATAAGCTTATAAACTATAAGGACTTGAGTATGAGTGGAAGAAAAAACTGTTATTACATGAAATGTCCAAATTTGCTGATGAACACACTTGCCTGGATATTCAGGGTATCAGATTCATAGAGATAGTGTTTTCAGTGTGTTTCAACTTATTTTTCATCGCAAACTCTGTGGTTATTTTCTCTGTAGGCTCCAAATCCATCGTGAAGACAGACGAATGTGCCCAGATGTCAAAAAACCTACATTTTGGCAGTGTTGATGAAGGGTTAGTAAATAAGTCTGTCTGATTTTAGCGACCCTTAGAGTTATGATTATTGGTTAAACCATAGTTTTGGTTGACACACACATGCTAACTTGAGGTTCTTTAGGCTATGATTGTTTTGTATTGCATGGTTCTGACAAAGAAACAAAAACACTATAATTAAAGTTTGAAAGATGAAACATTGTATTCCCTCTTAGGCTGTAGGTTAAAGGAGAATAGCACCAACTCCCATCCTTTAAAGGACCACACCGGTGATTTTGTTTGTTTGAGCCCAATAAATACTACCTGTATACACTTTATGTTACAGCCAAAATGTAAAACCGTATTTTTGTTTGCATGTTATTTTGCCAAATCCCCTAATCTTTCAAAATCTAATCTTCAAGTGATACACCCACCTTAAAATTCGATGTCACCTGCTAACACTTAACACATTTCTTGCTATGGTTTCATTTTTCTACTAAGAAGTGAAAAACCCACGAGTGGAAATTTGGTTGGGCAGGACTATGTGACCCAGAGTGACAGTTCGGAGCAGACAGAGAGATGCACTGGCCCTGGAGAGATGGCTGCTGCCCATATGGATGCAGATCCAAAGAAGAAAGTGATTGAGAGAGAGAGAAAGATGAGTCCAGAGAGACAGATGACACTGAGCAGCAGAGGCTCAGGGCAGACAGATGGAGGTGTAACATCTGTGGAAGATGAAGCTCTCAAGAAAGTGGCCAAAACAAAGTTACTGCCCCCAGGGGAGCAGATGGAGAGTAATTTTGGCTCGGAAACAACAACCAGAGGCAGGTAAGAGGACCAGAACAAAAGTACTATCAGTGTTTGTTTATTTCACTAATGGAAAATGTAATATTGAGGTCTACTCTTAAGGGAATAGCTTCTGAGATAAATATTATATTTCATCTCATGGAAATACATTACTAATCCTATAAGGCAATTTTTTTTCTTATAAAGGATATGAAATATTGCTCTTTCTATCACTCTCTCTCTCTCTCTCTCTCACACACACACACACACACACACACACACACACACACGTCTAGGGAGACAGTGAGTGGGGAGTTTATGGCTGCCTGTCAGTTCCTCAAAGACCACATGGACAATATGGACAACCCCAATGATGACATGGTACGTAGTCTTGATGTTTCCACATATTTCTTTACACATTTTACACATTACACTTTCTATCAAACCCAAAGAGCCTCTCAATATGTAATGCTGGGGCATTTTAGGGTAACTTCAGGGAAATGAGAACTTGTCTGAGTCTAAAGCGGACAACTTCAATTCCAAAATTCTAAATCTGTTGTCCACACCAGTGTCATAAAACTGTAGCCAAATTTGCTATCATTTCTATCTTCCTCCATCTTTGTCTTCCAGAGGAAAGCCCTGGTCGTGCTGTTTCAGAATTGGTTTCATGCGGCAGCAGAGGAGGCGTCAGAAACCAGCAAGGTGACTGCATACCTGAGAGAAGTGAAGAAGGCCACACCTTCTCTGCTGGCCTTCTTGGTCAACCTGGCAGATGACAATGGAAACACAGTGCTGCATTACAGCGTGTCCCACTGCAACTACGGCATCGTCAGCCTGCTACTGGACACAGGTACTTTTCAGCATTCAACACTATAATATATCAGCACAGCACTATCTGCTAGCTTGATGCCATATCTTCAACTATTTCTATGGACAGAGCTATTGTACACAAAGTAGTTGACTTTTAAATACAGAACATTCAGAGTTTTCAGCTTTTTCTCTGCACTACAGGGGTGAGTGATGTAAACCTTCAGAACAAGGCTGGCTACACGGCTGCGATGCTGGCCTCACTCACAGCCCCTGATGGTCCAGGTGGCATGGAGGTGGTCCGTAAGCTCATGGAGACGTGCAACATTAATATTTGCTCCAGCCAGGTAACGTCAATGGAACACTGTTTAATTTTAAAATAGGGGCTATTGTGTTCCTCAAACATTTATTTGCTAATATTTTACTATTGTGCACAAGGGGGGAACATTGATTTAAGGTAATGCAGACACTGAACAGTTCTCAGAAGGTTGCTAATTTGATTCCTAGCACTGTAAGCAATGCATAATGCAGATTTTCAGGAGAAAATGGAAGATTTTGTGTAATCTTAGTCAGTGCCAACAACCAAACATGCTTTAATAAGACACTAAACCTCAGGTAGCTACAGAAATTGAACATCTCAGATGGATTTCAGCAAAAGTGTGTTGATTGCCTTCATTTTGAACAAATAGCAATTCTTATCAAACATCTTATCTATCATTCTACCCATCCTTTTTCTCTCCCTATCCCTCTCATTGTCTGTCCTCCTCCACCCAGACGGGGCAGACAGCTCTGCACTTGGCAGTGAGACACGGGCGAGTGGTGATGGTTCGTCTGCTGCTGAGCTGTGGAGCAGATGCCAATATCCAGGACAACCAGGGAACCACAGCCCTGATGTTTGCATGTGAGAGGGGACACACACACATCGCAAGGCTGCTACTGGAGAGGAGCCACTGTGATCTGACGCTTACTGACAAGGTGAAACAGATATGGATTACATATTTGTTCACAGATGCAGATACACACATTCATACAAGGCATGCTACTCACGAACCAGTACATACTGTACTGTACAGGCATGGGTTATGTCATCTTCTAGAATGTGCTGCATGTATAAATCATTACCACACTATTCTGTGTCATTTACTTAGTTAGCTTAATCAGCGCCATTTTAAAGAAGATTAGCAGCCTCTTCCAGCCTCTATGCTGCATTTTTACTTTGTGTGCTACTGGATCACATTTTGCAGAAAGTTTGAGTTAATTAAAGTCACATGAATAATTGATGAAATGTTTGGAGGATAAAATGTAAGAAGACTAACATTTTATCCTCCAAACATTTCATCAAAGAAACAAGAAGGCAGTCGAAGAGCACATACCTCCGCCAACCAACAAAATCCCAAATTAAAAAAACCCTACCCCTTACTGTAAAAGCCTCAGCATTTATTGCCCAAAAATTATCCATATTTATGTCAACATGGTGATCCAAAATATGATCTGATCACCATCAAAATAAGCAGATCTTCTTTTTGTCAAAAAAAAAAAAAAAAAANAAAAAAAAAAAAAAAAAGAGCACTATGCTAAATTTAATTGAAATTGGCCTATCAGCATTGATTTTATAGGCTAAAAAATTCTTCTGGATCCTGGATCCAGAATAGGATCCCGATCACCTCCAAACTTTAATCACATTTTACTCTAGACATTATTTGTCTCCAAATTTCATCCACATCTGTCCATAACTTTTCAAGATATCCTGCAAACAAATGGACAAACAATATCCTCTTTTGTTCGAGCAACAAATTTCATTTTGAGATGATAATTACAGCACAGTCATAGTTAAATTCTGTGATTTGCTGCATAAACAGGTAGCAGCACAGTGAAACTTCAGCTTGCAATAATTTTCACAATCCAATTCCATTGCTCTTGTAAAAACCTAGTTATATTTGCTAACAAAAGTTGGACATATAATTGAACACAAAAAGTGGCTTACATTTATGAAAGCTCTATTTTTCTTAGTTGGATGTGTGTGGATTGATGTTGTAAATTGAGGTTTCTCAGGATTAATAAGGTCTAGACAGAAACAAATCTCTCTCAGACTGAGATGAGCTAATCCACTAACAGGACCTTATCTGTCAGCCTGGAACGAAAGCAGGGAAGAAATCACAGGAGAGCACATTCCAAGGTTCCATTTAACATCGAGGATAAAATGCTTTTCATAATCAATCACAGGCTTCTTATTTTGACTGTAAACTATGCTTCACTTTGTGTTCCTAGCTTAAGTTTTGAAGTTTGAAATGAATCCTTATTCAACTCATTTGACTTACACAATTGAAAGTGGGTTTCATCTTTCTGGGTTATTGGTGCTGCATGTTTGTAACTCTTTACACTACAAGTAAGCCTATATCCAACAATTAACTTAAACTGGAGTCAGAATTTAAAAATTCTAATCCTCCTATTGTGACTTGATCCTAATTTCCTGTTTTTTATCCTGAATTATTTGTCTTCCAGCGTGGTCGGACTGCACTCTCTATCGCCATGCAAGGCTCCCACACTGATACAGCTGCCCTCCTTCAGGCCCATGCTAAAGCCAGAGCTCTGTAATACTGGAAAAACATGTGCAAAGAACCTTCAGAATCATTTCTCTCATCATCCTCCCGTATACTGTCTTTTCTATCTGAAGTTCTCTAAGGTTGCAATGAAAATTATGCAAATTATGTATTTGGCTCAAATTCTTGCTTTCATTGAGCTCCTGCACATCAGGATAAGGTTGAGTTATGGATGGGATCTTGTCATTACAAAAGAAGGCCGATAAAGTGAATCAAAGCTTTTGAGTGTGTGCCGGATTACATTATCTTTACTGTCAGTATTCATAGTTATAGCTGATCTTTGCATATCCAAGTAGGCAGGTTATCTCTGAAAAGTATGCAATAAAAATATTTATTAGAATACTTTTATTGCATTTGTCAGGTGTTAATAAAGTTTTCAGTACCCCAAATGCTTTTTTTTTTTGAAGAGGAAAAGATCGATGAAAAGATCGATGATTGCATTCTTGCATAAGCTGAGCACTTTTCTATAAATGAAATGCTTGTGAAATACATTATATGAATGCAAAACATGACCCATAGTGCATGAAAAGAATAACCAAATGTCAACGTCACTTAACCAACCTGCTGATTTCATTTCACTCAGCATTGTATACACTGCCTGTTTTTTTTTTAATAAACAAAAAATAACTGATATTGTATAAATGTGGATTCACCTGGGCAATTATAGAAACACAGGAGCAAATGTAACCTAATTCATCAGCTTTGTTACTGTAGTGATTAACCTGACCAGCAGATGGCATAGCATCTCCATTCCACTATCACTACTGCCACACATCACAGGATGTAACACACATACAAAATGCAACAATAAACGTAACTCTGAAATTCGGAGGGAGGGATGTGACCAAATCTTTTTCAAGTGTGACATACGTTATAGACACACTGAATTGCAGAAATTTTGCTGTGAGAGCACACCAGACACAAAGAGATTCACCTGCAATCCAACTGTCAGCTGGACGGGCCCAGTCAGGCATGAATCAGGCATGATGGTGTTTGAATGTAATTTGTTCCACTAACCTATTGGGAAACTGTGAGAAGCTGAGCTTTAGTCTTGCTGTGAGAGAGGAGATGATGTTTGTAAAGTAAGATACGAGAGAGTGTATGGGAAGGCTGGATTTATGTCTGAGAACAAAACCACCTCATTTCCCTCCAGGATTTCCCCACCTGACTCCTGAGTAAGTGAGTGTTGTGCTGCTGTAATGACCCTGATCAGAGAGAGAGAAAGAGAGAAATAGAGAAAGTAGAAAACAAGAGAGAGAGAGAGAGAGAGAGAGAGAGAGAGAGAGAGAGAGACGGACAGGCAAATGGACAAAGAGAGGCCCATAGCAAGAGACAGAGACATACATAGCAAGAGGGAGAGAAAGACAAATATGCAGACTGAGAGGGAGACAGACCATATATATATATATGTATATATATATATATCTACAGACAGACAGACAGATAGATAAAGACAGAGAGATGGAGAGAAACACAGCAAGAGACATAACAAAAAAGACAGATGGCAGACAGAGAGACAGGCATGTAAACACTGCAATAATATGAGTATGGAAATCAACACATTGTACGCTTTAAACAAACACACGTTTATAGATGAAATACAAATTTGATAATGCACGTGTCCATATTTAGACTTCTTTTCACAAACCAACAATCCGATCAATGTGCAGCATAGTGGCTGCCCGTTCCACAGCTGTGCAGGTGTGAACCCACCATCCCCCACGCCACAGTGAATAAAAGTGTGCAAGTTTGTGCAGCAATGAACATCTGTGACACTTTTTTTTTTTCTGCTGACAGGTTCCATTGGAATTTTCTAATGGGGTATATGGAACAACAAAGAGGCTCAGGCCTTGCTTCAGTTTAATAATGATAATGGAGGGAGTTTATCTGCTGCAGTCTGTCTGTCTGCTGATGAATCACTTTGTCTGACTAAATGAGAAATGCAGCTCAGTCAGTGTGATTCCCAAACACGAGAAGCTTCTGATGAACAAAACCAGTAGGAGTGTGGCATGTGTGATATCTGATTATACAAAAAAAAAAAAAAAAAAANAAAAAAAAAAAAAAAAAAAGCACACGTTAAGGAATTTTCAGTCAGATTTTATATATCAATATATAGAGATATTAAAAAGAAATCCATTACAGAAAATCCAAAAATGGAACCAGTTTGGTCTTGGTACAGATGATATGTCCATGTACAGTAGTTGGCTGTTTAATTTCCCTGTCCTCTTTATGGAAAAATGCTGTAGGAAAAGAAAACGACTAAACAAAAAGGCACAAAAACAAATCATTTCATTAACACCATGGGTGAGAAGCTTGCAAACATGGCTGTATTTTTCCAAGGGAACACCACATTTATGTAAAAAGAAAAAAGGTTACATATAAATAAGGAGGCTAAATGATGCACAACACAATCAACACAAACCACTTTGGTGGATAATTTATATTTCTTACAGTCAGGGATTGCAGTGCTCTCTTTTATACAAATAAATTAATATACCTGTTGACATTTTGTTATCTAAAATCTTATGTACATCTTTTCTTTTACATAACTGTATATTACATTATCAAAAACCTTATGAAAGCATATATACAAATCAATGATTCAAAAAGCACCCTCAAAGACTCTCCAGTGTCAAACACTCTCACACATTTGCTCTCTGTGGCACATACATACAGTACAAACACACCCACACACACACTGTATATCCACATACTGTGCAGACCTTCAAACACAGTTATTCTTCCATGCAAAACACAATACAGAAGGCATTCTAAGAGGGTTGTGCAACAAAGAGCATATGAAACAGTTCAAATATGGCTATGGGATGAACATAAACACTCACATGCATGATAATGAACACACACACACAACACACACAGCACACACACTCCATTAGCTCCACCTGGTCCCTACAAAATCCTATTTCATGCCATCTGCAGGAACAAGTGAAACCAGGGTTTCTGGAATGGAGCAACGGTATTCATCATGTGAATAACCAGCATGGATTCTCCAAATCCATGCTGGTTTGCAGGAAGATTCAAGTTGGTTTCAATATCTTTCATCTTGAATCTGTCCTTTGTTTTCTCTGATACATCACATGATAGGTCTTTGTCAGTGGTCTGCCACCTGCTGGGCCCTCCCACATGGCACAGTCCAAACCTGTCTGCTCCAGACATCAGTCACCTCAGGAGGGGAAGTGTAGGCTATGGAATCCAGCTTGCATGTGTGTGTGTGTGTGTGTGTGTGTTGCATGGAAAATGAGTGACTATATTGTCAGTTGGTGAGCAATTATTCATGCTGCTTTATTTTCTGAGGACAAGTGCACATTGTCTCCATTCTCTGGAGAACAGCATGAATGTGCATTCACTGCACAATGTGAAAGTGTGAGTGTGAGTGTGTGTGTGTGGCACAGTGCACCTTTTTAAAAGATAAAAACAGATAATGGAATAAAAATCAAAACATAAATGGAGATTTCTGTCAAACACATACACTGGACTCATGAGGGACTAATGGACAACAGTCTGCTTCTCATCTCAAACCATTCAACATCCAACAAGCTAAAAAGGGAAAATGTAACACCTGGACCAACTCTCACCTGTCTCCTCTAAGCTTATAGAAAATATAGGCTTAAATGTATCTCCTTCCTTTCTTGTAGCCTCCCAGCACTCTGGGGTCTTGGCATCAAATAAAAGCACAAACTCTTAAATCAACTGTCTACAGCTATACTTAAAATAACTCCATCTTAAAGTCCTGTCTGTAAACCAAAGATAAAATATGAATAGTGGGTAAAACACTCACTTGAAATCAGAGAATGCAAAAAATTGTGTCAACAAAAATCCATCCAGTGTAAAGTTGACTGTAAATGATAGCTCCAGTAATAGTGGCATTTATGACTTATTGATTCTAATATGAATCTGTGCGGATTGTCCCATCAACGCAGGTACTGCCCTCATTTCATACCTCCTCCTTCTCACAGCTCCATGGTCCACCAGGAATAATACAAAGCCCACAATAAAACATCAAAGATGAGAAATAATCTCTCACCAGCCCCATCACAAAATATTACACACAGATATTATACAACTCAAAAAACAAACCAGTTTGACCCAATAATTCATCTTAGGTCACAGTTTGAGACATTATTTCACAAAATTAATTCTCAGCATTTACCAGAGAAAAATAGATCCAGCTCCAGAACAGATACAGTATGAAACTATTTCAAGAAGAATTATAGGTATCTTATTACTACTGCTGCTTTTCATATGGAAATTGGCATAGAACGTGGCTGTGAATGGCTCGATATAACGTAAGATATGTTGTTCGTCCTTTCAGCAAACTCGGTCAAAGTCACCTCTGACTTCACTGTGTGTGCGTGTGTCTGAGTGGCCGTCTTTCTCTGAAGACATCCTCGTGGGTCACTTTGCTGTGGAGAGCACGGGTTGCTCGGTATACCAGTGAGTTCCTGGGTCAGGCATGCTGCCCCCAAGTGGCAAAGCGATGAACTGAGGACAAGTGCCACCTCCTGCTCCCACAACTCCCATACCAACACCCTGCGGGTATGGGTGGTGGTGCGTATGATGTCCCATGGCATCAGTCCGTCCGATGTGGATCTCATCCTCCTCGCCTTCACCAGTGGTCTTGCGGTAGACAGGGTTGTCAAAGTTCATGCTCTTAGTGGAGTTGTGTCTCCAGTTACGCCAGACCAGGTAGACTCCGGCACAGACCAGGCCGAAAACCACTGTGGCAACGATAGGAACTGCATGCGTTTAACACACAGCGGCAGGGACATGGGAAGGGGGGGGAGCGTTAAAAGGCATAATCCATGGCATGAAATGACAGGCACAGAGAGGAGCAAAACAGGCATGCGGGGGGGACAGAGGGCGGGGGCGGCGGTCCGATAGAGAGGTTGTGTGTGTGTTGGACGCTCGGCTAAATGTGATCAAGTCAAGCTGGGTCATAAATTGACTGTTTGACAGTTTACAGATTTTAAACACAGATTATATAATTGATGTGCTCCACATAATCAAAGGTCTGATGTTTAAATAAATCAGTTTCAGATGATCCTTTGTGATAAAAACTCACATTTCATCACATTCACTTAGTAACTGATCCTCAGCAAATATGCCTTTGAATAAGCAATGTAATTTATTAATGCTTTATTAAATTACACCAATAAAACGTTCATGCTTTATTGGTGTCCTTTATTGGACACCTTTACGAGAGTTTTCTCTCTTGCATAGTGTTTTCAAATTATGAGAATGTACTGAGCACAATCCATTTGAAACAGTTGATTGGCTGATTTTTCAGGTTCATTATTATTCCAGTATTTTGAAGTATTGTTAGGCAGGCTTTTGTGTTTATTCTTCAACATGTAGAAGAACAGAAGAGTCTCCAGTACAGCCTTTATGCTGTTTTATAACTAGTGATACATAAGTACCCTCATCTCCAGTTTTACCTTCTTTGCAATCCATTTCCAGTGGAAAGCATTTTCTTAAAGCAACATAGTGTGCTAACAACACAGAGACAAAGGCTCTCTGACAACATGTCCTCTGGCTGTAGCAGAACCCAACACAACAACACAGTGTGAAGTGAATAATGTGGTGCAGCAGCAATGTCAGAAGCACAGAAACTGACTCCTGAGAAACCATAGAGAGAAAGCCCTCTGGGTCAGGCTTCTTTCATCCCGGCACAGCAGGGTCAGTGTGCATGGACAACAAACAGAGAGGCTATAGGCAGCAGGTAAACAGCAACTTTATGCAGTATGCTGAGCCCCGCAGGGCAAACAGACCTAGTATGACCAGACAAATACAGACAAGAATGCTTCCGGTGACTTACCGATTGGAATGACCACGCCCAAAACAGCCACTGTCAGATTCTCACCCAGGAGGAAATGCTCGCTGCCAGCTGCAGAGAGAGATGAAATGAAAGCGAATGACATGAAAGAGGGAAGAGATAGTAGAGAGCAAAGCAAGGGAGGATAATATGAGAAAAAAGGGGATAGAGATAAGCAGGGGAGGTAGGCAAAGTGGAAGGGAAGGAGAGAGGTGGGGAGTGGGGTGATCGTGCGTGGATGGTCGTGAAGGTTTTACAGAGACAGAAACAGGTTGGGAAAAAGGAGATGAAAAATGAAAGGAGAAGAGAATAATGGTGATTTGGTTTGGCATTTGTCAGAGCTTCATCCTTGTCCAAGGCAGCGCTACTTGGTACTACTGCTGACCTTCTGCACATCATCCATCCAGACTCCATTATCACAATGTCACCTCACATCCTACACCCTGGACTAATTTACATACTAACTCAACTGATGCACACACGTACGTAGGTACACTTACACAACACACATGCAGGAATGCCCTCACACACATACAATACTCTACAGTCCACACAGCGGACAATTTATGGAGGAAAAAGCGACATTTTCGAGGCAAAGGTAACATTTATCACTCTTATTAAAGTCACTCATGCATGGTTGTTGGGGCTTGTAGATGTCTCACTTTAATGTCATCATTATGTCGAGGGTGAGGTTGTTAGCTACATTATGAGAGTGAGTGGGATTAGAGGATGTGGTACTTGGCAGGAGATGAAGTGACTCAGGTGAAAGAACTGCTTCATCAGAGCACTCTGCCCCATCTCTCTCAAGACTGAGGACCCCAAGGAGCCACATTTCTCATGTGGTCCTCTCAGGCTACGCTTTCCTTAAGTGATAAATCTGTAAATCTGAATGTAATAATGTGACAAATTTGAATCATGACACTTTTCTGACACAGATGGATAATAGACATTCTTCATCTTACAGTGCTGTGAGATGCTGCTGTCCCCTGCAGGTGTGGTGGAGATGACCATAGCGGTGGCAGTGGAGTGGGAGCCCAGGGCCTCTGACTCCTCTGGCGACACAGGCTTGAGTGTAGTGTAAGTGGTGAGGGGCTCAGGGGTGGTAGAAGAAGCTGTGATCAGGTGGGGGACAGCATCGGCTTGTGATATCTGTGAAGGTGAAGGGAAGTCTTCGGCAACAGTCACTCCGCCATCAGGTGTAGAGTCAATGGCAGCCAAGGATGGTGGGGTTGTGTCATTTCTTGGGGCCGNCTCCGCCATCAGGTGTAGAGTCAATGGCAGCCAAGGATGGTGGGGTTGTGTCATTTCTTGGGGCCGCTATCAGGAATAATAGAGTACAATAAAAACCTTTTACTAGATGCGAGGTAACCAAACTTCTAGTGCTAATAGTAATACCATATGCCTTGGGAATAGCCACTAAGGGGTGAGAAATGATGGGTTTGGACTCCATGTCAGTGTAGGACACACACTTGCCCTTAAACAGACCTAATTACTAAATATGATGATTATCTGATAATTAAACTGCTTGAAAATCAGAAATAAAATATTGCACAAGTAGCTTTCAAAAATAAATCTTGCATGTTCTTTACTCACATCAATTACATTACTTGATATTCTATTGCACATGTGCAGTGGAAATGATAAAAGATCACAATGCTTTCTGGGTAAGATATGCCCCGAGTGAACAAAAAACATGTTTGCATCATGATAATAGCCCAGTAAATGCCATATAATAAATACTGTCTTTGTGGAGCTTAAGTCTGTTTTTTATTGTGACTTGAACATTTTGACCTCTGAAAGAATAAGAACATATAATATCATATAATATGATGCAATGCAGTACAACAACGTTACAAATTACAGGCTAAGCTTTATACAGGTACTATTCGTTGCAGGGAGGTTGTATTGGAGTTCATTTACTTTTGACATGGGTTCATGTTATTACAGTATGTCCATCCCCTGTATGTGTTGCTTAGTAACCATGTATTTAAGTTACGCTATGTTGATATTTTAGTTAGACTGTTTGCTGATAGAACTATATGTTTGCTAATAAATTCTATTACACCTACGCTAAAATGCAACAAGCCAGTCAACACAATGAATTAAGAACATTTCAGAAGAAAAGACTAAAAGACCAAATTTTTACATTGCATAACATGACAGTGATGTGATTTTTGCGTATATACTATTTTAAACTGTGCTGCCTTATTTTAAACAGTACAGAGTTGGCAATAATAAAATATGAAACCATGTTTGCTATCTTTCAATATCTTTTGCCAGGTTAAACTTGAATATTTCAACACATTCTACTCTTGGTTACTAATAACTTCTCAGCGCTAGCCTGACGTCTCTACATTCACAAAGCTAGGGCTCAAAAATCCCTTAAATTCCCTATGATGACAGATATTAAACACAGCAAAGATAAAGAGAAATGCTGAAACATGATGAAACACTTTGGCTCTCTGCCCAAGTCTCTCTAGGTGATACTGATTACAAAATATTCTCAATTAAAGCTCATAAACACACTCACCTGGCACGCAGCCCCTCATATCAGGTCCCAGGTCCTGTCCATCAGGACAGGCGCAGGTGTATTTGGGAGAGTGTTCGGTGATCTGCGGAGCCTTCAGACACAAGTACTCACAGCCTCCATTGGCCACATTGCCCATGTTACAACTGTCTGAGCCTGAGGACAGCGACGGGAGAAACAGAGAATTCCATGATGCTGAAACTTGACTATAATTCAAAATGGGGAGATAGCAGAGAGTAGCTGTTATGATGCAGCTGTACTGCATATAGCAACCAGTTTGTGGTCAGATACAACAGAACTGTGTTCATCCCAAAGCCCTGTTTCATCACAAGCTAAAAAAAAAGCTGTGAATATAAGGAGACTTAGTTAGAAAGACGCTGATAAAGATATAGTAAAAGATTGGAAAATACATAAGTATGAAATATGAGCTGGAAGAAATGATAAAAAGAGACAGGTGTACAAAGATGGAAATGAAAACTGACACACAGAAAAGGAGACAGAGCCAAGCTTAGCTGTTAGTATGAAGATGAAGGGCTCACTTCAGTTCAATTCATATTGCAATTATCCTGTATTCAAATTGTCTGGAAAGAGAAAACTAGATTGCAGAACAGATTTTGAGAAACCACCGCACACACATTCACAAGCTTCATCATGCTTACATAACCACAAAGAGAATGGTATGGTGACACACACACACACAGACCTACCTTGTGGCTGTCTGAGCTGGTGGAAGACCACAATATCATGGGGGTCGTTGAGGTTTTCAGCCAGTGTGTGGATGTCTTGACCAGTCAGCCTGTTTGCCATGAAGACTGCCGCCCTGTCTCTGTCTGTCCAGTAAATACGGTCCTGAGATACAGGGAGATTTCATGTTATAATGGTAAATTTACAGCAAGACAGAAAATGGCAGAAACAGACAAGCAAGGTCAAACAGACCTAGAACGAGACTAGAGAGACAGAAGAGGCTGCTGGGAGAATACATAGACTTGTATATCAGGTTGTTATCACTAAACACTGATAATTCTTTGATCACTGTAATCACAATTTCTATTTAGTTGAGAAACCAGATGAACAAGAAATTCAGACAATCTAAACATGCACGATATAAATTAGACCATATCATCTCTTGTATACAAAGATTCATTTCATCAGCTGGTTTTCTTATTATTACACAGTGCTTGATTTTCACTTGCATCATTTTTAATGTAATTGTGATGTTTTTGGAATGGGAATTTGGAATTTAATTTAGGTAAAAATAGCTGAAAGGCAAATGTTAACCACGACTGTCATTTACTAATTGATTTGTTTGCACTGTTACACTAGTTTACTCCCTCAGCAGCACCGTATTGGCAATTTTTTTTCCGTTGCCTTAGAAACTACAAGCTAATCTCCAATGACACGTGAGAATAAAAGCTGCCTTACATGAGTGTGTGTTCTGTCAGAATGTGTTAATAATATGAATTATGCTAAAACACACTCCCCTTAATAACACAGAGTTGGTTTATGTTTCACAAAAAGGCCAGCTTTCTCTTTCTTGATCTTTAACAAAAAGGTCACCTTACAATGGGGCAGTGTGCAGAGAATCAGCTGATCGATTATGTATTACACCAGAGGGAATTCATCACTGTTTCTGTGAGTTAACAGTACAGTGCTAGCTCAGAGCACTGACAAAATATCCTCAAGGTTGTGCTTAGGTGGGTTACCTGCAATGTCATTTTCATTAAATCGGTTAGAAGTGTGTGAAAAACAAGAAAGATTTGTTAGGAATGGTACTGACTTTGAAGTGTAGAAAAATATCTCAGCGACAAGAGAGTTTATCAGATCAAGCAGCTGATACCTGACGGCTCTTTTCCTTCTGTCAAAAGAAAGACTTTTATTTCAAGTTCTTGTCTGTTTTTTCCCCCCTGCTGATATAAAAGTCATTTCACTAGAGATGAGTCATCCTGACCTAATTTTGATGCAAATGGATATTAAATTATTATCCTTAAAAATAACAAGCATGATTTTATTTACTCTTTATTTGAAGCATTGCAGAGTAATCTAGCGGTATTTAGCTGATCCTGATTTCCTGTTGAGGCCAGTCCCTTTTCAGGGAGTCCCACTGATGTCATTTAGTGGAGATCCCAGACAGGTTTGTGTGCAAGAACAGGCATGCACACCCTCACGCACAAACCCACACATGATCACGTTAGGTGAGTATGCAAATGTAACACACATAATGTACATACAAACTACAAAGCAGACAATTTGCTCTTCTGCACGACAAGAGGCTAGATTTAAGGTTATGTTATGGTTGTACTATATACCACACAGGAAGACAACTGCTGACCAAGTGTGTGTGTGTCTGTGTGTGTGGCTGTAGGCATATCTCTGCTTACTATAGCTGTCCTTCGTTTTATGTGTTCAGCCTGTCAATTTCCCTTGTCCCACAAGGGAAATCTGCCGGACCACACACAAACACCACACACACTTAGACTAAACACACACAGTAAATTGAATTTAACAGTCATTATATTCAAACTCCCAGTCACACTGCAGGCCTCAGCATGGCTAATGCGAGATATGTAGCAGATATAATGAGTTGCGGGTGGCTTGATGATACTGAAGGCAAATGTTCACAGTCCTTGAAATCCAGTGTTGCTACATCAGGCACAATAGCATGATATACTGTGTGTAGATATATATACACATATATATATATCTATATCTATAGATATATCTATAGATATAGATATATATAAAATATGACGGCGATGTACAGACCTCAAAAACAGCCAGAGCGTAGGGGTGCCCCAGTCGCTCTGAGGATGACAAGTGTGTCCTACGGTGAGCGCCGTTCAGGTCCACACTGGCTACAAGGTGAAGCTTTGAATCCACCCAGTAAAGCCGCCTGTTAGCTACATCTGACAGACAAAGACACACACACACACGTACATGCACACGCACACACACACATACAGATAAGACTTTCTCAGACTGAGCAGAAATTGATTATCTACTCGGTAAGCACTCTTGGACTCTGACCAACAAATCCCTCTAGGTGATATTGATTAGGTTTTAAAATGTCAAGATTCTTACGATTACACCACTGCAACTTTTGTTAGTCAATCCATACCTGAAACACTTTCAAATGCCATTCTAAAGAAAATGTTATGTCTAAGATAACTCTAAATCTCATAATTTCCTATCAAAAAACCTGCCCCTACTATTCAACTATTTCTGATCTTTTTTCACTAAGGTTGTGTTGATCAAATGCATTTGTGCTTTTTCTGAGCTGCACTTCATTTACGTTTAGTGACACGCAAGAACAATCATCAAAAAAGTAAAATATAACACTTTACCCAAAGTGATGCCATTGGGCCATTCAATATTATCAGCCACCAGCACTTGTCGGTCCACTCCATTCATCCCAGCTTTCTCTATCTTGGTTCGTGTGCCCCAGTCTGACCAGTACATAAAGCTTGATTGAACAAAGAAAACAGTCATCGTGATATTATGGATATACTCATTATGGTTAGTGCTAAGTTTGAGGGTAATCATCAGTTCTAATTGAGTAATGTGGTTATTATAGTTCTGGTGAGCCTTGAATTGAAGTTTTATTTAATACGATTATGATTGTAGATGTTACTTTTTGTTCAGCCTTGATGGATCATTCACTCCATGACAAATACTTATTACAAACTGCTACCAGACATCAGGCATATCAATCAGTTTAAATGTTACTTTACACCAATCAATCAATCAATTTGCAATAAACAGCAGCAAAATGCACAGTTATGTCTGTGTAAATGCTGATTACTCAAATCAAGATTTGACTGCAAAGAAGAAAATGTCATCGGTGTCATCACAGTTCAGCGTTCTGTGTGTGCTGGATTCCAGTTGTGTTGCAAATTGGCCTGTAATTTACAGAAAATCTCACTGTATGTGCCTGTTTAATTTAACTTATTTTTGTGCTTGTTTGTTTTTGTCAAAGTTTGAATCATAAAAGCACAAAAGCTGCATAAAGTCACACATTTACAGTTTCACAGATAAGGCGTGATCAACCAAAACAGCATGCCTGAAAACTACTGAGTTAGAATACAAGCGTGTAACTTTTATACAATTTATTGGTCCAAGGCTGAAATGACTCAACAAATTCTTATCTGGAGTCACTTACTGTCATCCTCAGTTATAGAAAAATAAAAATAGATCATATTATTTTACCACTGTTGTCTCCCAGACAACAAAAGGATATAGTGAAAGATAACCCACTTTAACACAGTTTATCACCATATTTAGCTGCTATATTGAAAATTTTTGTGTAAAGCCATAGCATACCATACTCTTTAGAAAACTGAAGCAATTTGTGCAGTTCACTGAAAACCACAGAGTGGAGATCGTTATCTTACAGATATTTAAAATGAGGTATTGCATGGGCTTAGTAGAATTGTGCTTGGACAAAGAATTACACACACATACACACACAACCCATTCTACTCACCCATGATGGGGATCCAGTGCAATGGCTCTGGGTTCACTGAGGTCAGTGTTAATGAGGGTCCGTCTCTTGATGCCATCCACCGAGGCCACAGAGATGGATTTGTCTCCAGAGTCGGTCCAGTAGAGGTTGTGTTGAAGCCAGTCCAGAGCCAGACCGACAGGAGTCTGCAGGGAGGAGTCCACCAGAGGCACCTGCTGGGATGGGTCGCTGGCCTCATGGATGAAGGCACTGGAGGGGAGGTGGAGGAGGGAGGAAAGAGGAAGGGATTATGGGAGAGGATGGGGGACAATGAGAGTGGAAAAAATGTTTTCAAAGTAAAGTTTTTAATGATAATGACAATAAGTGACAACAAGCTGCAAAAATTGATGCAAAGTGGAAAGATGTTGGTACTCTCCTGGGCCTTATTTTATGATAATAGAGTACCTCTATCCATTTTCCACACACATCATTATGAATAATGGCTCTCAATGATTTTATTATGGACCAAAGCAATTTACAAGCTTCTACCAAAATCCATACCAAAAAAGCCACAACCAGAGGAATGTGAGAAAATTTAATAATTTGAAATATTATAAACTTTAGGTTAAATCTCAATACATTTTATTAAATTAAGTTAAATTGATCAGAAACATGTTTTAAACCTTAACCAAGTAATGGCCTGAACTAAAAAAAAAAAAAAAAAAAANAAAAAAAAAAAAAAAAAAGTAGCACCTTTTGGCACGTCATCTCTTGTTATTTCATAAGAAATAAATATCCCAATGCATAATCATTGTTGATGTACTAAGTATACTAAGGATAATGTAACAGCAGAGTGGAGAATGGAGCTGGTTTGTCAGCTTCACTGAACAAGTTCATTCTAGGGTTAGTATCTTTCTTAGGTGGATCGCTTATTAGAAAAGACAAGGCTTCACACTCTGCGGTTGCCCTGCTCGCTAATGATTTAGCTCAGGCAAATGTCTGAGGTGAGGACCACTCAGCTGCTGTCCTGAACGGAGATTTCAATTTGAGTTTCCCTGGAGACTTTATCTCCTAACTTCCATTTTATAAAGAGAACACGGTGTTCCAATTAGAAAACACTGTGGGGAGCAATAGGAAGGTTATAATTAATCTGCAATAATGGCAGGCCTAAGCACTAATCAGCTCAGTTGATTAAATGTCAAAAATGTCACAGAAGTGGACATACTGTAGGCTTTATATGCTCTAAGTTTATAGGGTTCAACTTTTTTGGATCTGAGGAAACAATTATTTTTTTTATTATTATTATTTATACTGTATGGTGTTTAAAGGGGGCGTATTACAAAGATTTCCTTGTTCTTAGTTTCAGTTGGGGTCTATTTTGTAACCACTGTGCACACTGAGTGAAAACAGACTGCTGTAGGTATTGTCTCAACTCTGTCAGCTTATCATGCTCAGGTTTCTAGTGTTTTATACCTGTAGATTTTCCGATGAAAGCGATCACACCAGAAGACACGGTTGTTAGCTACATCCAGATCCAGAGCCACAGCATTCTTCTGCGTGGACACCACCTGGCTGTAATCCCTCTTCACCAGGTCAATGCGGCGGATCTCATGCCGGTTGGTGAACAGAAGGTATGGGCTCTTCCCTAAACATAAAGAAAATAAGAATTATGGCTAGATTTTTGTGAAAACAATGGGACCAAATCGCAAGTTCACATGGGTACGACCTGTTATTTTTTGCAAATTTGGTGACCAGAGCTGCAACAATCCTGTCACATTGTATGAAAATCTGGAGAAGGGCTGAAGCAGGATTGTTAGTAAGTGGAATATATTAAGTTGTTGGGGATGAGAAGGGCTTCAGTAATGGCCAATCAAATCAGCTCCTGTCACTCCCTTAAAAACAGCACACCTCTGCACTGTGACAAACTGACAGCTTGGTAATTGGCCAGCAGGAGAGCCCAGGCAAGCATCTCATAAGAGAAAACTGTTTTTCTCTATGCCACAGATATACAGCGCTTCACATAAGATTCACAGTTGGCGAGCTAGTGCAGCGTGATTAAATCAGCACATATTGAAATCCAACCTGCTCTGTGTTTAGATTGAATCTGATAAGAAATATTATTGGTTTTTCTGCAACAATATCAAAAAAATTGAACCAAATTGGATATAACATACAGCAGTATTCATCTGTAAAAAATAAATAAATAAATAAGAAAAAGAAAACTGTGCTGCTGTAACGCTGAATTCAATACTCTAAATGTCAGTTTTATACAGTGATAAAAAGCTTGTGTGATAGAGCTCAATATCCTCATCCAACAATGGTGTGGGGACAATAACCCTCCATTAAAAACTGCTGAATAGCTGGCATATTGATCAGAGTGTCTGTATGCATCATTAAACTATACATTCATTATCATTTTGTCCTTGTAAATAAAGATCAGAAGTACATCAGCATTACTCTCTTTTTCTTTAGGCAAGCTGTCAACACATACAGAGGTAGTAGAGCTAAGTAGGTGTAAGTGAGTGCACACAGGAATGATAACAGAGAAAAAAGAACCAGCCACATCAACAACTTCTTCCCATCTGTTTCTTGTCCTTGTGTTAGCCTCCTTCACAAAACAATAAAGATCAGTTTGAATTTCCAACTGCAACACCGTTTAATCTGAAGAAATCAAGAGAATGACGATAAACATTTAATCCTGCTTAAATCTAATATCTTGTTATATTAAGACTGGATATAGAGGTCTCACCTGAGAGACTTAAAATGCATTTCAGGAATGGATGCACTCATCTTGCTATTAACTTTATCTCTAGGGAAAGTGTGAACACTGCTAACTAGAAAAACACACACACTTGCTTGTATTCACTAAGTTAAAACAGTCCAGTGGCAGTTTGCATCCTGGATGAAATCTAACAGCAGCAGCTCAATGCAATGATGTGTTTTAATCAAAATATAAGGAGAGTCCACTAGGTGAGGAAATGCAAGCAAAGGTGGCTTGCTTCAATTTTAACATTAACATGCTTGAGTAAATCGTTTTACAATCGCATAATCTAAGTCTGTTAATCTGAGTAAGCTTATGTCCATTTATGCCGATTTCAGTTTACTTATGGTCATGGTTACATGATATTTGAAAAAATTCTATTTATTGTTGTAGTATGAATATAACTGAAGTTTTAACGTGCATATAATCATACCAAATGTGTCCTTATCTCATTTTGCTTACCTTCACACCTATTTACTGTATAGAGCTCTCCACTAGTAATCAGATCGTACAAAATGCATTTTAATGACATCTGCAAACAGAGCCTTATATATTTATATTAATAGTTCTTTGTGTCTATTTCCTTCTAATTCATACTGACAGACATATGTGAGTAATAAACAGTGTGGCCGTAGGGAATCTTTTATCTCTCTCTGGCTAGCTCTACCTTTGTCTTGGAACATTTATATCGAGCCGATCTCTTTCTAACACAGTGTAATAGGATAGAAACCAGTTATCTCTAGAGGCATATATGAAATAGTTTCATTAACGGCTTGCTTGTCTCAGTTTTCCTTTCAAACAGACTCTGTTGTAGCCTCACTGTAATATCGTTCCCCTGAACATTCCCTCTTCCTGCTCTCTCCCTCCTCTACAAACCCAGTCTGAATGTTGACAGCAGCATTCAGGACTAAGTGCTCTCAAAAACAGGCCCATTACACTGACAACATTTCCAACCCCTATAAAGGCGAAAATGGTCCCTTGCTGGTTATATGGGCTGTCACAGCAGCAGAGCTTTCATTGCCTCAAAACCAAGCAGTGTAACAGCATTTGTCATGATTCTGCTTTCGCTGTTTTTGACACACAGCCAGACACAGCTCTCTCTCTCTCCTGGCCACCGTAAACCAGTACAAGATGCAGTAATCACTCGACATGCAGAAACACACAAATGTAGATAGAGACGGGGGGCACGAATAAAATCAACTCAGTTTAATTGAGGGACATGAAATCACATTATCTGACAGCCATGAGGGCCAAATCATGGCAGTGAATTTAACTCAGTGTTTCCTGCCAATTAAGAAATTAATATTTTGGGGAAAATTAAATGTAAGCACATTTTCACACTGGCTACTGCCTGTATTCCTCTTGCTGACTGCTTTTGGCCATCATTGGCAGACAAATAAAATTAACTGGCCTGTTTGCAGTTTGCTTTGTTCTCCATCACTCTGACAACTGCTATTAACACCCCGAACAGAAGGTCAAATTAAATTTGATGTAATGAGTCTCAACAATGACTCAGCCAGGTACCCCTGAAGAGCTGCTGCCTAATTATAAGTGTTCAGGGTGGCTGAACACATCAAGCCTGTCACTCATAAAACTGTCTAATGGGATGGGACATTGTAGGACAGATTTGGCCTGGGAGAAACTGAGAGGGGCCATGATGAGGCTAGTTGTTGCAATTATGAGCACACAAGCAAAGGCAGTGTGAGAAGGAACAGTGTGAGCAGCAATGATAAGGAACTAACAACAGAAAGATGTCTGTGATTATGAAATAAGGAGGGGTTGACATGGTGGCACAAAAGCTGGGAGTGAAATGTGATGAAAATGATTCTTCTGCCAGCGAGTATCATGTGCATTATGTCAACAAAATGCATCAGATTGCAAGGTCAGAAAAAACACACAAAAAAAATGCTATTTGTGCCATCGTGCAGGAACAAAAAACACACACTTATTATCACTGAGTATCATTTAGGATCCACACTCAGATCTACATTTCCATGACACTCTCACTTAAAACCTCATGATAAGGTCCTTTGGGTTACAGTACCTGCCATCAAGGACACATTGCATTTTTTCTGTTTGGTTGTGAAGCATTAATCGTCATGACTCACCCTCTGCTTTACAGGTCTTAGTGACGGGATCCATCTCATAACCTTCATAGCACTCACACTTAAAATCCCCCTTGTAGTTGATGCAGATTTGGCTACATGCATCAGGGTTCTCACACTCATCAATGTCTGCAAGGAGGAAAGGGAAGAGGGGTTATTAATTATTTGAAAGATAGAGGGAAAGAGAAATAGAGACAGAAAGGCAGACAATGACTAAATCACCCTCATGCGTTGCTCCAGGTAAGAGCAACACAAGAAGTAATTAATTTCCAAAAACCCTTGCAGACATGCAATTGGCAAATTTTCTCATTTTTGATATGCCCCAAAACTTTAACTTTCCATAAGTAGTTGACAAAATTAATATGGTTAGAGTCAGCACATCTCTGGCTATAAACACACACTATATGAACAATATTTACTGTAGCATTTTGGAGTAATATATTTCCAAAATCCCTTGTACAGTCATGTGATTGGCAAAATTTCTCAGTTTTTGATCAACTCTAATAATTGAAATTTACATAAGTAGTTACCAAGCACATAAGCACTTCCAGGATTATTAACACACATATTCTGAACAACTTTGGAAATACTTACTGCAAAAAGATAAAATATAAATTGTTCATAATGTGTGTTTTTGTAGTCAGGGATGTGCTGAATCTAACCATATTAATTTGACAACTACTTATGGAAATTTAAAGGTTTAGGGCATATCCAAAATGAGCCAGTAGGCTGTTTATACAGTATGTCTGTACAAAATTGAAAATTGAAAATAAGCATATTATTATGGCCCATTAGTGTTTTCAATAAATTTTAATGTGATTTTTGCAACACTTCATTGTTTATTGTGACAAATAAAGTGTAATATAGTGACAAATAAAGTGTAATATCACACACTATCACCTCAAACAGCCTCCGACTGTTTTGCAGTGGTTACCATAAAGTTCAGAACAAATATGAGTAAAGTTGGATGTTTAGGACTGTAAATGATGGAGAAGTGCTCATCATACTTTCATTAATAGTGTTACCAGGAAAAAAAAGAATACAGGATGTGTTACCATCGACCTTCCTGCTATCACACAGGCTTTTTCTTTGGGTGTGATGGAAATGTAAGTGTTAAAAGGATGACAGAGGCCATGAAGGACATATTGTGTGTGTGTGTGAGAGAGAGAGAGAGAGAGAGAGAGAGAGAGGTGGTAGTTTCCCCTGTGGGAATGACAAGCTGGCCACACCAAACAAAGATGGACAGCAGGAGCAGTGAAAGCTGCCCTAAGCAATACTGCCATACCACCTGCATTACATCCCCCCC
>VXCM01001683.1:202999-257717 GCA_014773175.1 Lucifuga dentata
CCCACCCCCCTCCATCCATCCATTCATCATTCACCTCCGCACGTCTTTTTGTCCAGTAGCTGGTAGCCTCTGGGACACTGGCACTGAAAGCCAATTGGTGCGTCCATGCAGACATGGGAGCAGCCTCCATTGTTGATCAAGCACTCATTCAGCCCTGTGAGAGAAAGATGAGGAACAAATGGTTAGAAGAAGCCAGAAAGATGTTAGGGACTTCCAGTAGTCAAATAGATCTCACCTGATTATAATATTTCTGAAATAGGGAGATGTGCTGTGGCTTATGATTTGTGGTAAAGGCACATAAATGTGTGGTACACAAGTTGAAAAAAATGTCATAACATTCACTTTACTGCATATTTGCTGCATTATTCAGGTTTTATTTGCCTGTTTTGATCCATTTGATCCAAATCAAAAGTGCAAAAGGCATCAAAAAGACACAACAGCTCACACATTAAACCTTTTAACAGGGAATGAAGTCTGTCTGCAGGGATATGTATGTGGTAGGGACTAATGCCATAAAGTGATACCCAGAGATTTCCTATAAGGATGTCTCCCAGGAGCAAGGACAATCACTAGGAAATTAAACAGTCAAACTGCTTAAGTGAAAGAAGCTTAAAAAAAAAAAAAAAAAAANTAAAAAAAAAAAAAAAAAAGATGTAAAAACACAACGAATCTGGTGTAAATCTAGGTCAAAGCAACATGCACAAGACAGGCACATAGCAATGGTGGCAGAGGCAGTTACTATGCTGCATACAATGGCTTTATAAACAACATGACAGCAATGCAGACCCAAGATCTTTGACTCATAGTACAGTCACTTTTTCAATCTCCTCCACATATTTTTTTCAATAAAACAGATAAAGAAACTGCATCCAGTAGCTGCGCACACAGTACGTCTCACACACACCCACACACTGTGACACAAGCAAACAGTAGCTCTTTTTTTTTTTACTATGACAAACAGTTATTAGAAGTGTAGTGAGAAGAGAGTGAATCATTCGCGGCGTTCTCCAGAACACTTTTCTGTCCCTGTCTGGTTTTGAAGCCTTTTGTCTAAATGAATAATAGCAGGTGGGTCAAACTCAACTGAGTGGGGAAAAATTCTCACACAAGTATTGTTTTACACAAACAATATCAGGCGTCGCTGCACAATGAGTGACCGACAACTGGAAAGGGGTGATAAAAAATAAGATGGACTAAACTGCAAGACAAAGTCCTCAATACAAGAGAATGGAGACTTACTTCTGTCAAGAGTATCCTGCCCAATCTAGTGTAAGAGATTTTCCAATGAGCTTTATTTACTGGCAAATTTATCAGGCATTGAAAGCTGTGTAATATCTGTGTGTTTGTGAGAACAGTTTGCATAAAACAAAACACAGCATATACCACCAAGACAAGTTTATGCTTTCAAGAGCACCTTCATTGGTTGAATACCCCAAAAAATAAAAATACAATAGCCTTCTGTATCAATTCTATTTTCACATTTTCTAAGCTGATGAAATCCTCCTTTGTTCATGTTCGTGTCTGAGTGCAGGGCTCCAAAATGCCCTGATCTCTCCCATCCAATGAGCATAGAGGAAAGATGAGATATAGCTTTTATTGGACAGCTATACAATATTATTTTTCATTAATCATAAGCAAGAATACAGGGAAAAATAAAAAGGATTGACACAAGCTTAACTTTGCTGGGAAATATTCATCCCAGTTTTGTACAAGTGCCAGCAGACTTTGAGAAATGCTTTGAGGCAGCATTAAATTCTCATCTCTAATTCAGCTGGAAGGATGACAGCAATCTGTCACTCATACTATCTTCCATTTTTTCCTTCTTGTCAGTTCAGAATTAACTGCAGCCAGAAGAATTTATCAAGACATATTTTTGCTTGAGCCTCATTGGTGTTTCTTTGAACGCATCTGGGCGGGTAACACAGATGCCTCAGGAGAGGCCTTGTGCGAAAACACTAAAAGCTTTGCCGTTTCCAAGAAGAAGCATGATTTAGAGGTCACTTCTTCATCCCCATGGGCACCAAATGTGGGCAAATGCCTCTATCCATTCAACCTCCATCTCTCTGGTCAACCATTATGAACTACAGTACTTGCCTTTTAGTCCACTGTGCTAATGACATGAAACCAGGAAAACATTCACTTGAGCACAGATTGAAATTACCTTTATTTTCTCTAATATAACCTGATGCAGTTAATGTCTTGGTGAAACTGACTGGACTATTGCCCAATGGTTGGTTGTCTTTTTTGATGGTTTTGCACCATTTGCTCAGCCATAGGAACATCTTGTGAATAAATGGTTGAGTGAGCAGAGCGATGAGCTAGGTGTGTGTGTGTGTGGACACGCTTTTAATGAGCTGAAAACAAGACCTGAGCAGAAGAAGAATCAGAGGAGGAGATGGAGGGAGAGGAGAAAGACAGGACAAAGAAAGGAAGAGAATTACTCCTTAGAATTCCTGTTTCATTGTTGTAATTTCCTTCTGTGGCAGAGGTCGGTCTGGTCTGCCAGCTGTCTCTCTCTCCTCATCTGTCCCCTATTCACTTTGTGTGTGTGTGTGAGAAAGAGAGAGAGAGAGAGAGAGAGAGAGAGAGAGAGAGAGAGAGAGAGAGATTCTGAGAGAAAATATGATGTGAATGAATGTTTCTCACTCATGTCAAATACACTGTGGAGCTCTTAAGTAATTTTTGTCATTCTCACCTACTCAGGGTCAGTAGCAAAAGGTTTTACTATAAATATTTTCATGCCTCTATTTTCAATAAGTGGTCTTTTTTTTTTTTGAAAATCTACAATAATTTAATGTGTAAAAAAAGACATCTATCCACTTCTACTCTACTTTCCTGCAGCACTGCTGTGTACACTGAGTGAAAATAGGTTGCTTTAGATTCAGTCTCCTTAAGACCCACTCTGTTCTGATTGGCCAGCTGTATCAGACCTGGGCTAGTAAAACCCACAGATGATGATGCTGGTCAAATACTCGCTTGTACTTCATGGTTGTGTCTAATCAGGTAAATTTACATGGTACATGTTAAACATGTTACGGAAATAACTAATCAAATAGAAGTTTTTTTGATCAGTTCTTGAGTTCAAGACCTTTGGGTTTGCTTACTGGAAGCATTTCTTCAGGCATAAACCTCACATTTAGCAATACTGACAATGTTCAACAAATACTTCCTACTATTACATTATTAAAATGAGAGAAAATAACAACAGCATAAAATTCTCCTAAGAATTGAAGGTATATAGAGACAGACAGAGGTAGAGAGTGACTGAAGAGAGTATCACAGTGCAGAAGAAGTCTTTTTCTGCCATTTGATGGTAATGCGCCACATGCATGTTCCTGTTCTGATCAACACAAGCTTTTGCTAAGTTGTGTATTCCTCTGAAGCCTTTGAGATGAATGAATAGGAATAGGAAGTGGTGCTATTTTGTTTTGCAAACATGATTATGCTGCTACATTAAGAGTTTGAATAAATTTAAAATAGGTATGTACATGATCCCTCGTTGCAAAAGGCTGAGACAAAGCTTCACCGAGACGAAACGATTCTGTGATTTCATAGCTCAGCAATGTAGTTTCCCTCATTTCATAGAACTGGAAGAGGAGAGAGTGTTTACCTAAAACAGACCACACAAAATGCAACGAGTAAACAGCTTTAATGGTTCTGATTTAGGTAGGTGAAAGAAGATTGCTACCAACATGTGTGTAAAGAGAAAGAACCTCTTACCGCACTCTTTCTTGGGCTCATCTGATCGGTCTTTACAGTCTTTAACAGAGTCACACACCTTGACGCTGTCAATGCACTCTCCATTCTTACACAGAAACTTCAGGGGACCCTCACATTTGGTGGCTGTGACAGAGAAGTAATGGACATATCAGCTTCTACACTTGAGATTAATATTTATAGCTATTATAGCTAAAATTCAGAATGTTGCAGTTCAAAAAATTGTGAAAAATAAGATGAATATTCCACCAAATTACTGAAGGCTCACATAAAAAGCACTAAGTGAAAAAACATTGATATTATTAATATTCCTTTTATATCACATAAAATAGCCTGTGTGATTACACTGCACTGTAATTTCACTGCGCTAAGGTTTAATTTCCCTTGCAATAACTTTGCAGTACAGTGGCAATTTATACATTATGAGCAGCAGGGAAAGAAGTAATAAACTGGTCTACAAAAACACAGTATTGGATCCATATAACACATCATTATTAGCCATTATACAGCAATTAATGCCACAAAAATATAAATCCAGAACATCATACAGGGGTTAAAGGAAGTTAAGCAATGATTGCAACATCACACATGCAACATCACACATGCTTACAGAGCAGTTCCACAGCCCCATGTTGGACAGTCAGACCATCTGTCTCTACACCTCATACCAGCTTACACCCCGCTCAGAAGGAAATTCAATCCCACCACAAAAACCATCAACACTTGGCCTGAAAATGCCCTCTCCCAGCTACAGGACTGCTTCATGAACACAGAGTGGAGTTTGTTTGAAAATTCAGACCTGGAAGAGTACACACAAACTGTGCTCTCATACATCACCTACTGTGCTGAGAACGTCACTGTGCAAAAACGAATCCGGGTCTTCCCTAACCAGAAGCCCTGGATGAACAGTGACGTGCAACTCCTGATTAAAGACCGCAACACCGCCTTCAGAACAGGAGACAAAGCACAGTATAGCATCGCCAGGGCAAACCTGAAAAAGGGCATTAAAGTAGCCAAGGAGTCATACAAACAGAAAATTGAGGACCATCTCACTGACAACAATCCAAGACGGGTATGGCAGGGAATAAACCACATCACCAACTACAGGGGCAGCAACATCTCAACTGTTAAAGCCGATGCTTCACTGGCCGAGGAACTGAACAGTTTTTTTGCACGGTTTGAGGTCAGTAGGCCATCGACCCCCCCCCAACCTACAGCAGCACCTCACTGACCCTTCACCAGCACCAGGTGAGGCGTGAACTCAGGTCAGTTAACCCGAGGAAAGCTGCTGGTCCGGATGGAATACCTGGTAAGGTACTGGTGGCATGTGCAAACGAACTCTCAGAGATCCTCACCAGATTATTCAATCTGTCCCTGACCCAAGCCACCATCCCCGCCTGCTTCAAATCAGCCACCATCATCCCCGTCCCCAAAACACCCACAAACAGCAGCCTGAACAACTTCAGGCCCATCGCGCTCACATCGCTGGTGATGAAGTGCTTTGAAAGGCTAGTCTCACGTCACATCAAGGACTGCCTCCCCTCAGCATTTGATCCCCATCAGTTTGCCTACAGGGCAAACCGCTCCACCGAGGACGCCATCACCCTCGCCCTCCAATCGACGCTGAGCCACCTGGATCAACCTGGGACCTATGTCAGACTGCTGTTCATAGACTTCAGTTCAGCTTTCAACACAATTATCCCGGACATTCTCATTAAAAAACTGCTGGACCTGCACCTCCCCCCCTCCACCTGTGCATGGATAAAGAACTTCCTCACTGACAGACCACAGTCAGTGAGGCTGGGCTCCCACCTGTCCTCCACCCTAACTCTGAGCACCGGCTCTCCCCAAGGCTGCGTGCTGAGCCCTCTCCTGTACACCCTATACACACATGACTGTGTACCTTCCCATCCGTCCAACTCCATCTTTAAGTTTGCGGATGACACCACCCTGGTTGGGCTCATCACAGGAGGGGACGAGGCTGCCTACAGAGAGGAGGTGGAACATCTGTCCACGTGGTGTTTAGCCAACAACCTGCTGCTGAACACCTCAAAAACCAAGGAGGTCATTGTAGACTTCCGAAGGACCAGAGTGGACCACGCCCCTCTTTACATCAATGGGGACGTGGTGGAGACAGTGAGCTCCTTCAGATTCCTAGGAGTCCACTTATCGGGGGAGCTGACCTGGTCCGTTAACACCAAAGCAGTGATGGCGAAGGCCCAGCAGAGACTACACTTCCTGAGGGTCCTCAGGAAGAACAAACTGGATCAGAGGCTGCTGGTGACCTTCTACCGTTCCACCATCGAGAGTGTAATCACATACTGCATCTCTGCCTGGTACGCTGGGAGCTCGGCTGCGGACAGGAAGGCCCTGCAGAGGGTCATAAACACGGCCCAGAAAATCGTCGGCTGCCCTCTGCCCTCCCTGGAGGAGATCGCCGGCTCCAGATGCCTGCGAAGGTCCACCGCCATCCTCAAAGACCCCTCGCACCCAGCGCATCACCTGTTTGAACGGATGCCTTCTGGCAAGCGCTACAGGTCAATGAAGGCCCGCACATCCAGACTAAGGAACAGTTTCTACCCTTGGGCCATCAGAACACTAAATCACCGCTGACCTGGACATTACTCTGTCAACGTCACCATCAAGTGCAATTCTGTTCCCATGGCACCTTGTTCACCACTTTAAATCGGTGCCATGTAAACTGTGAACTATATTCTGATTGCTGCTAACTACCTGGTGTTTATTACTCTGTGCAATACTTATTGATTGCTGCTACCATCCCTGCTACTGTTGTAAATATCGAAATACACACATCTATATCTATGTATATAAATATACTTGATACACTTTGATAAGCACTTTGATATGCACTTTGATAAGTGTATTTATCGTTTCAGCTGTGTAAATATAATTTAAATAGATGTGTACAAAGTTGTTTTTACTCTTTTTTTTTACTTTATACTTATGCACTAAGGGAGAAGCACCTGTAATTTCATTATATGTTACGTATAATGACAATAAAGCTATTCTATTCTTCTATTCTATTCTATTGTTGCTGTTCATTGATTTTCTTCCCATTTCAGCACAATGTGACGTCAGGCTGAAACTCAGACCCCCAAACTGAGAACCACTGGAAGTTATTGAGAGATAGAACAGAGAGGCATCTTATATCTACCGTGTCCTCTCTAAGTTCCCTATACATCCACAGCAAATAGCTACAAGGCTTTTATTATATAAATCCCACAGTGCTATTAGCACAGGTCTCGTAACCCGGCTCAAACGACACACTCATTATGGGTGAACTCACCATTGACACAACCGGATTCATCGCTGTGGTCAAGACAGTCATAGACCTTGTTACATTGCTTGGTGCCATGGATGCAAGAACCGTCGCCACACTGGAACTCATCAGGACGACATGTCAACAGAGCTGTGAGGAGGAACACACACACAGACACACACAAAGTTAGACTTAATTTCTTCTAGAAGAACACAATATCCTAGCGTAAAATCCAACCCAAGACCTTATCAAAAGAAAGCCATATCAGTCCATTATTCTTTAATAATTCTCTCTGCTTTTATATTTAATAAAGCGAAGAAATATAATAAAGTATTCAAAAATCCTTTCAAGAAGCCTGCATAAACTAGAAACTATTTTTGATGCAACAACATAAACACCATCATACACTAATGCACCAATTTCTGGAGTTTGCACTGGCTAGGAGAGAAGCAGTTGACCCATGAGCATGTGTGTGATGAATGATTTTTAATATCCTAAACCAAAACGGAGGCCATGAAGCCACCCCCCAATTTCATTAATATCCAAGGCGCAGACAAGCTTTTCATAAAGAAGCCCTGTCTGCTCATGAAAGTCCTTTCCAAACTGTACTAAAAAGCAATATATATGGCTGAGGGGGGATATGATTTAGTGTTCTCACAAGATGAGCTGGTCAGAGGGAGCATAATGGCGAGGGGGCTGCTGCATAGAATACCAGGCACAACACACATGTGCATGTATACATACACACATGGACACACAGGCACACACATGCACAATAGACTGATCTTCTCTATACAGTCTTGCTCTGTATCAGGGAGATCAATCTAGAGATTTGATTTGCTAATAACCTAATGCTTCATACAGAGAAACACACTGAAAATACACCTGATATATATAAGCATAAAACAGGCAGGCAGAGAAAGTGGCTCACACCAGTAAAACATGTTCAGATGAATTTTTGTAGTTTTTGGCAAAGTAGGACTCAGATGCGATACGAGTATGTGATGTATAATGACAGGGAAGATTGTGCATAAATGCCTCTACATCAGATATAAAATGTCATAAAACACTGTATCTCATTTAATGTGTCGATAAGGGCAAACATCGCCACGCAACCATAATCCCTCATTCATACATGCCTGTTGCTGGCATCTTTTAGCATTTACCTTGAAAGAGACATTACTATAATATTTTATTTACATGTCAGCAAAGCGATTCATAAAACACATTCACATGTTTCAGTCTGGCAGTAAATTTCAGCGGCATGAAATATGAGTATTAAACCGTATTGTGTTTTGTAGTGTGATCTTTTTTTTTTTGTAGTGATGATCACTGAATTTGATATTTAAGCCCACTCAGTTGATCAGTGAATATAATTGTGTAATAATTGTGTAAGTGGCAAGTTTTGATCCATTCTCGCACACATTCTTGTGGGCTCTGCGCCTCATCTGATGTGCTCTATGTCTCTCTCTGATGTGTGACACACACACACACACACACACACACACGTACATCCCTCCTGTGCACCAGTGTGTGGAAAAATCTGTCTTAAATTAGTGTCTGTCTTAAAATGTTGAGCTCTAAAGCAGAAAATTAAGGTTTCCTTTGTGGATTTAACATGTCAATGCTTTATGCTTTACAAACGAGCTTCAGTTATAATGCTTATTTAGCATGATGCCATGTATTAACAGTGATGTTTTATGAATTCTGCCCAAAATGGCTTCAATATACGGTAGTATTTGTTTTATTATAACCAGATGTTCAAAGTTACATTTGGTTATGAGTTGCAGTGTCACATCTAATACAGCTGATAACTATAGCCACTACAGCTAAAGTGCTTACGCAATCATTGTATTCAATGACAGCGTCATAGTATTCAATGATGCTGTTGCTGCTACGCAACATAAGGTACACAGTTCACAGAAGTGCAGTTATACAGCTGAAACTGTAAGCTCTTCTGTTCAACAAAAGGCCTATTTCCATCCCTCCCAAGGCTTTCTCCATGAATCAAAGCAAAGCTCTTTTTCAAAGGCTTCAACATGGGCTCTCAGAGACACTAATGGGTTGCGCAGCAACCTCTGGACAATTACTAGGTTGTGCCTGTAACTGTCTCCAGGTTTCTCTCTTGATGCAGATCCCACTGGCTAGAAAAACATCAATCTCAGTTAAGTGCTGCTTATGACACCAAGAGTGCGAGAGGCTGGTTTGATGTGTGAACTTCACATCTTGTTAATGAATAGTGGGACTATCTGGGCTTCATGCTGTGGCTTATGAAGACCAGAGCTCCAAGGCTCCTCATCC
This sequence comes from Lucifuga dentata, assembly GCA_014773175.1. Lineage (NCBI taxonomy): Eukaryota > Metazoa > Chordata > Actinopteri > Ophidiiformes > Bythitidae > Lucifuga > Lucifuga dentata. Next base: position 212,298 of record VXCM01001683.1, read on the forward strand.
ACTCCCTGCTAACAGGAATACTAGTTTTATCACAGCCCCTCCCCTTCTTCACATGGTGTTGATCAATCAAAACACATTCTTTACTGCACGGATTTAGAAAAAATATGCCCACAATTCCCTGAGTGGAAATGTGCTAAATGACAAAGTAACACATCAAAGAGGAAGCATATAAATACTTTTTTTTTTTTTGCAATCAAATGGATTTAACATAGTACAGACACAATTATAATTAAAATGTGAGTGTTATTACTTTTGAATATGTTCAAAAGATGCAATTTGATTGGTCTGAAGCCATCTTTGAAAAACACAGGAATCCCAAGTGTGAAAACTCCATTTGCTGCTGGATAAAATATTCATAGTGGCACCATGTACGCTAGGTGTTTGGACAGAAATGCAGTGAAAGTGATTGTAGGAAAACTCAAAATGGATTTAAATAGATGCTTCTTTCCATTGTTAATGAATCACCTCTGTTAGAAATAACAGAGGCTAATAAGGCTTACTATATAAAGGTTTTATAAGCTTTACAACTAGTGACGGATGAACCATTTACTAATATCATTAACAAGAGCAGCTTTTGGGTTGCTAGGATATGAAAAATTCATTTGGATAGTATATATGTTTGTTTGTTTGTTTGTTTTTTAAGCTCATTAAATTATCAGGAGGATCTCTTCATTTATTAACCTTACTGGAATTAGACTTGAAGAAAAAAGAAAAAAGGAAGGACAAACCTTTATTAATGATTTCAAATATGATCTTTAAAAGGGATTTTTCAGAACCTTGTTCATATTGATGGCTTATTATTGATTTATAATATGTTATTAAATGACTTATTAACCATTAATTAAGTCATCAGTTAGATATAAAGCATGCCTTTTTAGAAACTGGTACTAAAATATCTACGTAACTTACGGCAGTCAGACTCATCAGACTTGTCCTTACAGTCAGGGTCTCCGTCACACTTCCAGGTCAACCGTATGCACTCCCCATTGGCACAGCGGAATTCCCCACCAGTGCAGTTGGCCCTATGGTTGTGCAGATACAGGATCCCATTGCCGCCACAACGCTCCGGGCCCTCATCCGAACCATCGGAGCAGTCGCGGTCTCCGTCACAGCTCCACATGAGGGGTACACACTCAGAGGTGTTACAGCGGAGATGATTCGGCCCGCATGTCAGAGGAGAGGAACATTTGAGCTCATCACTGCCATCTCCGCAGTCGTCATCACCGTCACACACATAGACAGCAGCTAAGCACTTGCGGTTGGCACACATGAACTCCCCACTGGGACAAGCTTTGGCATCTGGAGGGCCAGCAGACAGAAACGCAAAGTTTTATTCATTCCAAGCATTCAGCCTCAGGCTACCTTTTCTCTCCTTAGTTTAACAACTAAACAACAATAGTATGTCACTGTTTCAGTTTTTGCTTGCGGCTTATGAAATAAACAATGAATTTTCAACACCTTCCCGTAGCTCTAAGCAGATGAGAGGAAGTAAGATCACAGGTGAGAAAGTTTTTTACATCTTAACTTTGCAAATAGAGGGAGAGAATGATGGGAATAGAATTTTAACAAGATACAGTCTCGAGTTTGCTTAGACTCATACTGACATCATGAAGAGTGAGGACAGAGAAAGAGAGGCAGACAGCAGGAGACATGATGGTGGTGGTTAGCAAGAGAAGTTTGTGAGATGCTACTTTTCCTGGGGAAAGAAAAAAATAACAGTTCTCTCCATCCGCCACCTTTCTGTCTCTCCCTCAGATCACTATCAAGGCATTTCTTAGTTTCTCAGTCAGTTTTCAGTCACTCTGGCTGACTTGTTTTATTCTTATGTGTAACCTGCAGAAACTGGTCAACACGTGTTTGCACAGGCTCATACAATGTAGGCTATAGTTTGATTTTAACCTCATGCCTTTCTGTGTTAAAAATGTTTAATGTTTCAAAACTGCATTCATTTATTTTTGCCACTAGGTGACAAAAATTCATACAGTATTTACGAGTTGGTGCACATTTTTCCCATAACGTTGTGTGTCTGTGTGTGTGTGAGTGAGTGTGTGTGCACATGGTCACGTAATGTGTTAGAATTCAACGCATGAAGGAAAGACAGATTAAACTGTTAAAAGTGTAGGGGTGAGTGGAAGTGGCATTAAGAGTAGCGAAAGAATGAAAAGGAGATGATAAGAAAAACACTCAGAATGTGTATAAGAATTCCAAGCAGAGGCAGTTATTTTGAATCATTTTGTTCCCACAACAACTTCACCTCTTTGCATATCAATCATCATCTCTGCAGCTAAATGTCTCCTCAGCTGTCTCATAGATTTTCATGGGTTGGACTGAGCAGACGGCTCAGAGAGAGAGAGAGGTCTGCTATAGCCACAGCCTTGAGCCAATGCAGGAAGGTCAACGGAACATGCACGCACATACGCACACATTCATTAAATGCACATGTCAAAAGGCACAGGATCAGTCACACACTCCCACTGGCTTCCAGTTCAGACAGGTCACCATGCTCCAACAGGGAAATAACCAAAGGCTGACCTTTCCTGTGATGCCCACATTTACAGAGTAAACAGACCTGTAATGCAGAATGTTACAGGTCTCTCTCTCTCCTCCACAGTAACAGTGGGGAGCAGATTGCAGAGAGGGAAGTGTTTTTAATCCTTACTGATATACTTATTAACTGAGAAGGCAAGCTACCTGAATACTGATGCCAGAAGAAAAAAGTGAGGTGAAATAAGTGTGGAATAACATGTGAGATAAAATACCCATCCTTTATGAAATGAAAATTCTGCCTAGATTGCTACACAGCATGGCTAATATTTTGATTAGCAGAATGAGGTTCATGAGACATTTTGTTGGGGGAAGCACTTTAGGCCTGTAAAATAATTCTCTGTGGAAACACCAGTGGGGAAACTATTATATGCTGGTTCAGTTTCACTACAGGGACCCTGATGCTTTCACAGCAGAGTGCAGAAAGTAAATACAACCCAAGCAGTTTTAAATATGAATAAAGAAAACAAACAAAACATAACAAACGTACATGGAAACGGAAACATTATCTGCAAAAGAAATGACATTTCAACTCGAGTTGACACTGAGTGCAAATGCAGAAACACAACAATGCACAATTCCAGAGTTGATCCTCTTGTAGCAGACAAGTGAACTCCAGAGAAATGCCCAGCGAGGAAGTGTATGCTACTCTCCATATAACCGAAGGCTGAGTACAGAGTTCAAACCTCCATGTGGAAGCTGGAAAGCTTCCTCTATAATGAGTGCTAGCTTCTACTTAATACATAATTCAACATGTGGATGACTCAATTAGCAAGATGCTTCTACAAGATTTACTATGTCAAGTCTGCAGCAGGCAATGCACTCTGTTAATTTCGACTAATAGCAGAGAGCATTAGGGCTAACTGTGTTATGTCCCAAATCAGTCACTACTGGGAGAGAAACTGCTTCATTCTGGAGTCCTACGCTTGAGTAAATACAAGTGAAAATATAAAGTGTGTTTGTCGGTTCAGCTCACTGTAAAATGGAAAAGTTCATCCATGTTGGTTTGTGAACTTCTAAGTGTTAAAAAGTGAATGACATCAACAAGCAGACTCACATTTTGAAGGCATTCATATTGAGTTTGCAGATAAAGTTTGGTTTTGTTCCAGAGGCTATAAGACTGGTAAACACCAAAGGTAAAAGAGGAAAGTTCTTGGTACCCACCAGTAATTGACATTATCATTCATTCATTCATTATATTTATGACTAATATTTTTTCTTTTCTTTTGTTAGCATTTTAACTTTTAAAATAAGCACGTATTAGGCTTTTAAATCCTGTTTCCCACACTGTGCACTTGCAGGTTTTTGTTTCTTCTACTGTATTTGATGTGCTGCTTGAAGTTTGTGTCAGTTCATGGTGTTGTTTGCTGACCTACATGCTGTTAATCGCCCCTTGAGGGACTAATAAAGTACTTTTGAATTGAATTGGATTGAACTGAGTAAACAATGCAGCTAAGTATCAGAAAATTACAACTAGATATTAACACTGAATCAAATGCTGCAGGGTGACAGGGTCACAAGTAGCCGTTTTAAGTTGGGTTTTCCGGCACACAAATGAAATGTAAAGTTGCCTCATATTGGTTCTCACTAACCCCTAATATTCCAGCAAACTTCTGCCTATTTAACATAAAATGACTGAGAAACAATATAAACAAGTGGTTGATGAAGAAAGGTGAGTATTTATGAAGTTGAGACCCAAATACAGTATATTTCTTAAGAGTTAGCACAGAGCAAAACATAGCATCAGGTGGACAAAAACATCAATCCAGAGTCTGCTGCATGTGTAAGCAGGTAAATGTTTGCCAACACCCATAACAACTTGAACAACTTTCTCTTTATGATTGAATGTCCTTTGAATTAGTAACTACAACCACAGATCTAGATCTGTTACTCCACTGGCCCACAAAGACTTGGTCATAACAATTTTACTCTCAATTTATTTGGCTCCTGCAACATTTTATCTTTGTATTTCATAAATGAGTTTAGTTTAGCAGGCTGAGTGTGCACATGAGCTGGAGCATTTGGATTTGATGTTCAGTCATCTTCTCCATCTAAATGCAAACGTGCAGCAGTTAATAGTGCTATGAAGTGAATTCTCCAGATGCTCCTGTGCCACCAATGAGCCTGCAATGAACTGAGACATCAAACCAAATGGTAATTCCATCACTCCTCCCTTGCCTCATTTCATGCCAAAGAATTAACATCTGAAGCTTTCAGCCTGGAGTACTTAGAGCAATACAATGCACAAGGCAGTTATCATCCCTGTCCAGTTCCAAAACATTTCTGACCAACATAACACTGATGAATCCTCAGTCAGCATATGGTCTCTTGAGGTTAACTGACAGTGAGGTTGTATTTTACAGCTTCTGGCCCTTTTATTGGACATCATCTTTCAGGCTGGCACAGGCCCAAACACTTTTCAGATAAACTGGCTTGAACAGCCCTTAATAGGCCTAATTTATCTTATCTGGCATTGTGTTGCTCTAGTCTCTGTATCAGTTTCTCCCTTCTGGTCAAGTTGAGTTGAGTTTACCTCTGAGGGAATTGTGGCCTTTGGCTGGGTGGGTGGCGGGCCGATGTCTGAGAGGCTTAAACTGCCACATCAATACAGACATTAGAATGAAGAAAGGATTAGTACAGGCTAGACTGGCTCTCAATGGACAGCGCAGTGAAAAGCCCTCCAAGCTAAGAAGGTATTAGAGCTAAAGTCAATGGAATCACCATCACTTGCTCTGGCGTGAGTGTGTGTGGGGTCACTTAAAGACTCAAACAGTTAAACAGACTACTTGCGGAAAAATCGCAAGAGAAGCTGCGAAAATCAAAGTATTATTGCAACTGACATATCAATTCCAGCTAGCTTAAATCTGATAAAGTGTTATCTGTAGTTTGAATCAACGTCCCATCTTAAAAAAACAAAAAAAACAAAAAAAAACACAATTGTAAATCTGACAGCCAGGAATTGATTCAATGTCAGCCATTACAATCTGAACCCCCACACACCAACAGAACCAAGGAAGGTAGATGTCTGAGAAAATGAACAGCATCACCTGTAAACTATAAGATAATGGGAGCGTTTTTGTTTTACTGCCACATGTCATTTTATACAAAGTTCAAACATCACATCTCATGGCTCTGCTACTTCAATCAATTTTTCTTGATGTGAAGAAGCAATGGAGAGAGAAAAGGAGAAACAAATTCTCCACGGCGCTTCAGAAGTAGGGCAAGAATAATCGCTGCAGGGGGTGGGGGATGGGGACATACACAAATGAGCCGTCTGATTGGCTGAATACAAGGTGATGTCATCTTTGTTGGCCCTAAAACCCCTGTGGTTGATTAAATAATGATTGACAGAAACCTCCAAACATCTGATATTCTACAGGAAAAAAATGATTCCACATCAAAGTAGATTTTGCTTTCTAGTGCAAGTGGCTAACATGAAACCTCACTTCAAAGCCCTCAGAATGTGAAAGTGTGTTCCTTGCTGTGCTTTAATGCCTCTGTAAGATAAGTGAGATCAGAAAAAATGGAACCCTGTAAAATGCAAAAAAAGGACAGATCTGGCTTTTTATGTCACGATCTGAGTTTTTATGTCCTGATTCCTATTTTATCAAGTCATTCACTACTGATTCGTGTATGTCTGTCACTTTCCCCACTGGAATTTTGAATGCAATTAATATACCTTTGGAAAATACATATACATCAGGAAGAATGGTTAATGTATTAATTGGAAGCTTCCAAATAAAGGACTGCCAGAGGACTCACCTGACGCACAGTCCTCCTCATCTGCCCCGTTCTCACAATCCTTCTCCCCATCACATCGCCATGACAACGAGACACACTTGTTGGTGGAACCCCCGCAATCAAATTTCTCTGGGGGACACGTCTGTTTGCCTGTGGGCAGAGATGAGACAGAGATTACTGCGGTGTTTCATGGCCCCATAAAAACAATAACAAAAACAACTACAAGCCACCGCTGGACTCAATCTCGATCACACCCATGATACCGTTAAATCTAATCCAAAACTCCGCTGCTCTAGCCAATTGCTTTTTCTGTCTGTGTTGGCTCTAAAAAGGCATACAGAAAGAACATGAAATAAAGCAAATGCACAGTTGACTGCAAAGCAAAAGAACAACCCTGCCCCCTCCGCCTTTTCCTGCCAATCTGCTCTAGTTGGCACGCTGAGTTTGATCCAGATTACAATGTGTTTAATATTAAGCATCCTGTTGTTAATTACATATTGTTGCTTACAGAGCACCCTTAAGCCTCCCAGACAAACAAATCATTTATTTTTTTTATTATTTTATTTTTATTTTGTTACCACCCTCCATGGCTCAAGATGAGCAGTGCAGAACTTTTATTTTCTGGGTTTTGATTTTGTAGACTTCAGCTCACTGGAGCAGCATTGTTACAGATGATGAGCAATAGCATAAGAGAGGGTAATTTGTAGTGTGATGAGAGAAAACAAGCTCCATAATGAATATAACTTATGAGGGCGGAACAGAATCTCTGATAATGTTAGGTGTACACTATATTGTGGGTAACTGGACCAGACAGGGAGAAACTCTTGAGCGCCTTCATCTCTTAAAGCACAGATGTTCACATGGAATTTATTCATGACAAACTACACAGAGACTAACACTGAATTCCTTTTAATATAATGTAAATCCACGATACTGTACATTTTAATAATTAAATGAGCTGTATCGATTATGACAATTACACATACATGTACTTACAAGTGCATTTGTACTGTTACATGGTAAAAAAGCATTTCTTCCAAGACAGGCATAATTTCCTACCTTAAAGGATTGGATGGTGGTGACTTGGTGCATTTGTATCTTTGGCTACAATTACACTCAGGTCTCCATGCCCAATTCTGTTTTTTTTTTTTTTTTTNTTTTTTTTTTTTTTTTGTTTGTTTTTTTTTTTTGCCTAAATTTGATTATTTTGATATTATCTTTGCATCTTTTGAAGTGGCATAAATCGGACACCTGTGTTTACACAGTTTACACCTGAAACAACCCAATCCCTTGTTTCTGAGGGGTTAGTTTCATAGACAAACCTAAACAAAAAGTAGAAATGGATACAACTGAGATTTTTAAAAAATGCAGCTTTAAATAACCATAACAGTTTAATCACATTTTAAGACAGAGAAGGATGTTTGGGGCACTTGTGTGTGGGCAGCAATAATCACCGCTTTGCCATTTATATGTGGACAAAGTAGAAGAGCATCTCATTTTACAATGCAAGGATATAGCAATCTGTGTATTTAGTGTACATGACAGTAGCATTGGCAGATATTAGATGCAAACTACATTTATTTCCACATATAAGGGTGGCCAAAAATAGATCAAGGGATATCAATTCCATGTGCTTCTTTGCTGTTTACATGTTTGCAGTGCACATCCAACATGTGCACGTGAGGGAAAAAAAAGTGTGAATTGAGTCACGTACCTGGTGGTTCAAATGTAGCACGAGGCAGACAGGAGCATATTCCAGGTAAAAGACCAAATTTCGAGTTAAAAAAGGAGCAATAATTGTTTAAACAAATTAACTACCTTCAGATAAGATATACACCCACAGGTAACCACCATTATATATCTGCTTCAAACAGATGAATAAAATTGGCATGAAAACATCCTGCATATTGGTATTGTCACACAAGCAAAGGCTTTGCATAAACCAGCACAAAAACAGAGGCAAACATTTTTTAGAAAGCAAATCTTCTCCCATTATGAGTCAAGGCTTTATTACTCAATCCCCCAAAAAACTCTCAACAGGTACTGACACTCATCTATAGCAAGGTTCATAAAACAAAATTTTAACAAAAATCCTCAGTAATCTGCTACAAATTACACAACATTTAGAAGACTAAACTGAGGGCACAATACATTAGTTAAAAAAGAACTATTCCATTAGTTGGAACATCCCACATTTATACAAATTCACAGTGGTTCAGGGTTATTTCTTCATGCAATAAATGATTCCTCAAGGAAGAGGCAACATTATGAAGTTTCCTTATGCCTGTCAACTTTAAGAAATAAGTTTAAAAAGCACAAATTGGCACACAGAACTGAACTGAGCTCAGCACTTCTTGAAGAACCAGCAAGTAGCAAACATGGCCCTCTCTTGGTAAATCTAGAAATGTGACTTGAGTAACTAAGAGAGCATAAAATGTCTCTGCTTGGCTGGAGAGAAGAGAAGCTGCTGCACAGCTGGCAGCAGTGGCCCAGTTCGTTCTTGATTACTCATTAATCTAATACAAAAACAATGAGCTCTGGAACTTCACATGATTCTCCAAAGACTCATTCATTTTTCAGTGCTTATAACTCACTCAGTGTGGCCTGAATGTGAATTTTAACATGCCAGCAAAATGCTACTCCAGCATGTAATAGGGATCTGCCTACTGAGCCAGAACAATGTAGCACAAATGTCTGAGTCTAAAACGTCCAAGTATTGTCTGTGTGACGTTCAAAGCAAGAGAGTTAAATAGTGGCAATAGTGCATGTTTGAGGCCAATACATACAATCCGCATACATGTTACATTACTGACAATTTCCAAAACATAAAAGCGTATTTTAGTTTTTGTGTTATTTTTTCAAATTCCCCTAATCTTTCAAATTCAAATGTTCAGGTGATACACCCACCTTCAATTCAGCATTTCACCTTCTAACACTTATGCACGATTGTAAAAGATATGGTCATTTTAATGTCTCTGTAAAGCCATCTTCTGGCACAGTTTGCAGGAGACAAATGATCCAAAAACAATATGAAGGGGCAATTTTTTGCAAACGTTTAATTAAAACTACATGTTCAATAAAATCTTTTCCTCCTTTCCATGTATTCTTTCCTTACATTACCTACCTTGCCATTACTTTTTCTTATTGTTAAATTCTTCATAATTTTACCTCACTTTCTTATCTCTCTTGCATATTTAAATTATTTTTATCTTAATGTTTTTCTGTATGTCTCTAACATGCAAATAAACTAAACTAAATTAATACACTAAATAGCAAGATGATGGTTTATACATGAGAGAATTTAACAAGGAGAGATAAAGAGACATTAAGAGAGAGAGAGAGCCTTCCTTATCTCTATAGACTAAATGGAGCATGATGCATTAAGGTGCTGTATGTAATTAGTCCATGTAAAACAGGGCTTCAAACTCACTGCAGTCACAAGGCTCTGGCGTCAAGATAATGGCAACTTTCAAATCTCTTTGCAAAAACTATAGATTGGGTTCAGACTGCATGAAATTCTGCCTTGCACTTGTGACAGCAAAACAAATCTGGCTTTAGTAAAGTTTAATTGATTAATGCCAAGCTTGATAGCTTTTGATTTTAAAGTTAGGTGTTGCATGGGATTGGAGAGTAAAACGTCATGCTGATGTTAATGGCATGTCGCTATGTGGCTGCATCCACACATAACACCTTCTGAGTAGAAAACAGAGGGAAGGAAAGGCAGAGGGAAAGAAAAGAAAATGTTTTGGGGAAAAAAAAACTTCTCTCATTTTAGTTAACTCATTACTTACTATTTCATGTCAAGGAGGAGGCAGTTAGCTTTGGCTTTAGCTTTTGGGACAGACAGTGTTGATGAAGGTGACATGAACATGACACCCTCTGTGGGAGAGCATAAGCTTGATAATTTTATCAAGGGGCTCCGGAAAAATTGGAATTGAAAAATTGGAAAAATGTTAAGTTCCAATATACCCTCGGCACCAGCCTCTCAACAGGGACGTCCATGTTGCTCTTCTCGTTGTGATTTGTCAAAAAACAAAAAAAATCTAAAAAGAGAGTCACTTCCCATAGGATTACTAAGATTATATGTACAAAGGTAACAGAGGAAAAGGTGCTATGCATGAACACAGCCTTGCCAAAGGTTGTTTTTTCGAGGATAATCACAAGAATAGAGCACCTCAAGAGTTTTACTGACAGATGTAAAATTCTCATCATAGCTTTGTAGACTCATCGACAAACAGGTAATTATCCAATGAGAAAGATTATCAGAGTTGGCTCATATAATTTTTTTTTAAACATGATGGATGTGTATATTATTACATATGTCCATCGGTGCTGTGATGCTGTTACAGCACAGTGGGATCTGCTCCAACAGAAAGGTGATGTGCCTGATTCTCATTATCGTTCTGTCTGTCTGAGATACATCCTCAGTGTGACATCTCGCATCTAAACACATAATCAGGAGGACTACATGCTGCGTTGGAAGGGCTGCCTGTGTTATAGTTAGCAATGAATGTTAAAGTGGAGGAGGAAGGACACGCCTCCGTTTTTCCCCCACAGCAGAGTGGAAATGTAATAAAGTGGACTTCACTACTGAGGACAGAAAGAAAGAAAGAAAGAAAGAAAGAAAGAAAGAAAGAAAGAAAGAAAGAAAGAAAGAAAGAAGTTTTTATTTTGGGTGTTCAGCAAATTTACATTACAGCGCCATGTGAATACATGACAGATTTCCATATAAATGACTTTCTTGTCAGCCATGATTTTTATCTCTGTATTCTGCAGCCAAAAGATGAATCCTTCCTTCATTTATCTTTAATTTGATTTCCAATATGAACTTGTTATCCTTCAGAGGTCTCTTTATGTCTCACTGAACTTTTGGAGGGTGACATTTTAAGCTTGCTAGACTTCTGCATTATTCTTTGAACCAAGAGACACATCAACAACCAATAAAATGAAACAAAACTAGAGCGAACATACTGCACTTTGAATTTTCCACTCTGTTTGCTGCATTTTGATCCCCCACAGTTTAAGAAAAATATCAAAGAAGAATGCTATGGGATGAAACCACAAACACCATCAAATATAAGCATGAACATGAGCATCATTCCTTGATGAGCACCTAATTCAACATGTAAGACCGTATTTACCATTGATCATATTTAATTTTGTAAAGTGTTCAGTAAATTCAATAAAACATGAATAACTCCTGAATTTTCCTTTAGCTTAAACTAACATCTAAAGCAGCAGTAGGAGGAGCAGAAATTAGCATTTAAGAAAGGGAGAAAAAAATATATAAACTGGTTGAAACCTCCCACGCTCAAGTCCCTATTTGGTTGTAAAACGTCAACTCACAAGCCCCCATCAGGGGCAGTGTGTGGGTGAGCTAGCCTGGCACAGGCTAAAAGTGAGCCAGACAGAGATCTTCAGTTCGCTAACAACTTGGCAGGGAGGTAATCAAGACCTTCTTGCACTTAATGTGCGTAGGCAAATGGAAAGCCAGGTTGGAGGCTGGCGAAGCAGCTGAACTCCCGCTTGAGTGGAGATAACAAGGGAAATTACAAACATGAATTCAAGTTCTAGGAAAGTCAAATTAAATCCTGTCTAGTACAACTGAGACAGAGACATAACAGCGCATCCAGACATAAAACTTCAATGCCAAGGTAATGAGCCTGCCACAACTTTTTTAGCGCAAAAAGCTTAACAAATCTGAAACAAAAGATCCCACTGAGACTCTTAGATACTCGATGCCGAACAAAAAGCTAAATGACAATTCAGAAAAAAAGGATGGCAGTCACAGGCTGTCAACTGTGCGTGCGTGTGTGCGTGCAAGAGATAGAGTACTTGTTTATATCACATTGTGAGGACCCAAAGACATTGTTGGGATTCACTTCTGACTTGTAAAATGAAAAAGATAGTTCTACCAATGTCAGAATGTTATTAAAAATTGAACAATATCATTTCTATAGTGTCTGACACACGAGTTTGTCATGCTGCAAAAATATATCAAAGTGTGGTTGAAAAACCTTGAGGTGTCTAAATTTTATTTTTTTTAAAAGTCTACATTGTGGTCATACATGTCAAAAACAAACATGTCCTCCAAATAGCTGATCAGTGTCTGAGCACAAGCAGGAAGGACAGCAGGTATACAGTAATACAACTGAAAGAAAACATATGGCAGATATGCAGTATACTGTAACTTTATCCTGATACGCTGTCTCAAAACCTTTTTTGCAGAAGATGATGTGAATAAAATTGTGGAGAAACTTTCAAGATGTGTGACTCATGAGGAAACCTGAGCCACGTAAGAGGAAAAGCTGCAGCCAGCAGAAAAAAGAAAGCGTGAAAATACGTGAAGTCTGTGGCGTTCCTGAAGAGAGAAAGAGCACAAAGCACAGGAGGAGGTACTGAATTTTCAGAGGAATCACGTCTTACCTGTTCCAAACCTTTCTGAAAAAAAAAAAAAAAAAAAANAAAAAAAAAAAAAAAAAAAACTCCTACACCTCCTGAAAGGTTCTTATACATAAACATAATATGCTCTCTACAGATTATGGTCTATAAATTTGTGACGGACTTTGAGACAAATGTGGAGAATAACAAGACATGTTTGCATATGTGTGTGTATGCGTGTGCGAGAGAGAGAGAGAGAGAGAGAGAGAGAGAGAGAGAGAGAGAGAGAAGCTGAATGATTTCACTTACTGCAGATCTCCTCTGCCTCATCAGAACCATCAGGACATTCGGGTTCTCCATCACAACGCCAACGTCCTGGCACACACTGACCATTCAGACAGGCAAACTCTGTAGGAGCGCATGTTTTCCTGACTGCTCAAAGAGAAAAAAACAACAACGACAAAAAAAAAATAGAATAACAGAGTGAGTAAGCATAAGCACAGTAAAAATGGAAAAAGCATGGTTAGTCTTCAGCTGGCTTAAATCTCTGCTGTAAAACTGATCACTTCATCTGAATCTCAGCAATCATTCAACTTGTCAGAGAAAATGCAGCTCATTATGGTGCATATTACATATTAACCCTCTCCGATGCTCTCTCCTGATATCCATCACTAATTATCTTGACTATTCCTTTTCTTTTCTGGCTCTTATTCATGTTGCTGTCTCCAAAACCTGCCTTTACTCCCACTATCTGCCTCCTTCCAAACTAATCTCTAATCTCTCCCTTGGATTTTCCATCACAGAGCAGTGAAACGGATGCTGATTGCTGAACACTTAAAGGTCAGGGAGGTTAAACTTTTTACCTTCACAACAGATTGATGAACACGTCAAACGTGCTCAGAGAAAAAGTCATCAGATGAACAGATGTCAGGAAAAAGCCTATTTAAGTGATAACAAGATAACTTCCACAGGGGTATCGTTGTTACCAAATCTCACCAACCTGCTGCATTTAGAGACTCACGGAACACTTGTACCCAACACACACAAACAAGCTGCAAGAGAGGCGCAAACAGGCAGAGGTCAGAGCCCCTCCATTTCCCCAGTCTATTACTCCAACAGGAGTTGCAGTACAGTCTAATAAATCACAAGCTAAAAGATCCTCACTTAAACTCTCCAGAGTTGTTACACAGCCACAACTGTTCCAGAGCAGAGCTCATCCTGGCTCTGACGCTCTGACAGAAACAAAACCCATAAGAAAAATCATGAAAGGGCTGAATGAGAATATATGGATGGATTTTGTGAAGCCTTTATTTAGTTATCAAGCAGCTACTAAATAGCAACAAACAAAAGGAGTTTTCATAACTATGTGGTTTATTCTGGTTGACTCAGACTCGGGTACTCCCTTGGTATGATTTGTTTCACAGGTCTGAACACTGCAATCACACCCGATTATGGACCTAACAAAATGCAGAAGACCCTTGTGACAACTGAACTCTGGAGCAGATTGGTTGTGGTTTCAACGTGATCTGAACTGGTTCTGAACTAACTACAAGCCACATTCCACAATTTTGAGTTAAATGGCTTCCATAGTCAGGCGATGTGATTCATAATTTATAAGCAAGGATCAGGTTTTATTTTGCCAAAGTGGGCTACATGCACAAATAAAATGGCCTGTAAAGCACCCCAGGTTCTCTCCGATAACTGGTAAAAACAGGTTGTACGTTTACTGCATTATTATGTCTATCTCCTTCCCATAGATGAATGAAAACAATAGTTCTTTGGTTTGGAAAAAACAAAAGAAACAAAATATCAGAAACTCAAAACTCTGTATTAGAATTTCCACTTTAATTATACCATTCTTAGTTCTTCTGTGTCAAAGTGCCATTGTTAAGCTAATAACTAGCCGTCTTAGCTGCTGATGCTACAAAATGAATGCTAAAAATTCTAATATCATATCTCTAATGACTTGAAGGATATTTCAGTGGTAAATGTTTTCAAATGAAATGAACTGACCCCATTAAACTACTCATTAAGGCAAAAGTTCACTGTGGCGCTCCCTCTCCTCCTTTTGTTCCTTTAATCATCAATCTCTCTCCTGCTCCATTTCCCACAACTCCAGTCCTCTGACTGATTTTGCCGCTGAAAGAAAATAAACACTTTTGATTGTTATTCTTCTTGGATCACATGAAGCATGTGGGTTTTCTTGAGTGAAGCTTAAGTGCTGCTAGGATCCTCATTAAAGAAATGGAAAGTAGGCCTTTTATAAAAGGTGAAGACAGATGATAATGGGGTAAATGAGAATTGTGGCATCCTTTAAACAACACCTCCCCTCAAGTGTATAAACTCATTAATTCAGAATCTACACAAGGACATATACAGACAGTATGCTGCACAGATAATTTTAAAACTAATTTATCACTCAGGTAGATATTGGTATGAGGGAGAGAGACTACAAAACAAAAAGAGAGACAGACTTTGAGGCATAACACTGTATTAAAAGACCTTACAACTCCTCCATTGGAATAGTTTCATTACATAGTCACAAATCCTGGAGGAAGGTACAGCACATTAAAACTTTTATTCCAAAAGGAGTCTCATATTCATATGCATCCAAATCATTACACGATTAATAATATTGTGTTAATTAATTTATGACGATCGACAGTGTGGTCTTTTAACAGCGTCTGGTTGCCTTTAAGTACTATAGCAGTGGTTCCCAATCCTGGTCCACATGGCTCCGAGTACTGCATATCTTCCATCGTTCCCTGCACCTACTGCTGATTAGCTAAATCAAGTGTGTTCATTTAATCAGAAGATGATGACGCCCATGTCTTAACTGGCTAATGCACCTGATTCAGCTAACCAAGTGTGGGTAGAGCAGGAAAAGTTGGAAAATATGCAGTGCTGGGAGCCACAAGACCAAGATTGTAAACTACTACACTATACAGTTAGGACTCTGCTTTAGTGTTCAATTGATTATCTAACAAAAGCCTTGAAAATCAGGTACTACTGTAATATCATACACTTAATGTCTATTGTTATCTGTTTTATATCCAGTATATGGCCTCTGCAGGTCAGATTTACACACTTGTGTTGCTCTTCTCTGCAAGTCTTAGCTTCTCATCCAACCAAACCGAGCTCACTTCTCATTTCAGTGAAGGTCTACAGGGGCCATGGTTCACTTGGCAATAATTACCCAGGCCAGCTCGTGCCATCTGCTTGGAATGACTTTCCTTTTTAATTAGGGGAGGTTTTAAAATGTTAGGCTCATGGGGGTGTGAGTGTTCAGGTTAGCTAAAGGGAAAAGTGACTGGAGAATGAGAAGACAGTAAGCCAGTAGACAGAGCAGAGAAATAACATAAGTGAGTAATGGCTAGTGAGATTGATAGTGGCATATGCAGTAATAATGCTTCATGGAATGGAAACAACAGAAACTGTGTTACTGAATAAAAGCAGGTAATGTTACAGTAGATGGCAGAAATTCTTAAACTATATGACAAGTAGTGCATGTATGTAAACCCACAGTTACACAGACATGCTCTTTTTTTTCATGACTTTAACAGTTACACAGAAGCACAGCTCCAGTACATCTGAGAAACAAAAAATAAAAAACAGAAATTAAGGTTAGTGTTTTTCACCTATCCTAAGCAGTACGAATGGAACGTGGCACAGACAAAATGAAGGCCCCACAGGAGAGATCGCTCAGCCATGTTATGTCTCCTGGAGCAGGTAAAGTAAGATGGAGCTCCAAGCTCTGACAACTCCACCTGGAGTTTACTCCTCTGGGGCAAATGTTGTCAACATTCTATTGCATTCACTCCTTTCCATCTTTCTTAGGCACCATTCATATTGACGTGCACGCAGACTGATATATTGGATAGCCATTACATCAGGTTGATATTGAGCTTTTAATGAAAATCAGATGCAGGCCAATCAATGTTGCGCAGCACTGATGTGACTGATGTAAGAATATGATTTTTTTTTTATTTTTTTTTAACATTCTCAGGGTTTTCAGCATGTTAAACTTGCACTGCAACCTTCTCTAGGAGATGACAAGTACTTTTTAGAGTTTTATGAATATGGGTTCAACTCCATTTAAATATCACATTATCTGGGGTGTATGGTTGGCATAGCAGCAAAATTCTCACCCACCACAGCAAGGGGGCAGGTAACATGAGGAGCACCATCCGTGACCATCCTCACTCACATTACATCTAAACCAAGGTGGGGTTACATCTTGGGTGGGTTAGATTTGGTTTTGGGGTGAAGGTAGAGTAACACGTACTCCCTCTGCCTCAAGCTCCAAGACACAATGAAAAGCTTCTTGATTCAATCTCTGGTAGCTGGCATCTGCAGGTTGCGTGTTCCAATAAATACAACTGTGTTTGAAGACATTTGAAGGTCTGAAGCCAGTATGTGTTCTTTTTCTTGTCCCTGCACCAGCATCTCCTACTGGTTAGTTGTGGCACTTGGGTGTAAGGGGACAGGATCTGGAGCTTACCTCTTTTACGTCCTCTTACGTCCTCTTTTAAAACTCAAAAGAGCTACCATGACTGTCACTAGGTAGCACATAGTTAGAGAATTGGCCCTTCAAAAACTACCTTTAAGTTCTGTTTCAGTGTCTTCTTCACGCTGAAAAGAATGCAATTTTGCTACAATAAATATTTTTCAAATATTTTCATCATGAAAATCATCAAAGGATACTGAATTTTGGCATATGGTAACCAAAAACTTCCAAACTCTGTCTAATCACAGTGTCTTTTAAAATCCATTTTGGTCAAACCTTGTGTTTATGTGTGCTTGAGTAACTCCAATCACTCAATCATTCACTGATGTTCAAGTACAAAGGAGGTGGCAGCCATCTGACACACACATACACACACATGAAGAAACTTTTTTTTTGCCTCGAAGGATATTAATGATAGCTCTTTCCATTTAGAGGCCATGCAAAGCTTAATAGGTAATGCAGTGATAAGCACATTCTCCTGGGCTTCAGAAGACAAATGGCCTCATTAGCTCAGACTGAGTAAAGTACATGAGTGTTGTCGAAGCAGGAAACATAATGTATCCTGTTGGCTTAAACCAGCATGCAAATGACTGAATCTTCCAAAAACAATTTATGGGACACTGTGGTAGGTAGCATACAAAATCCAGCATGTCTTCAATGAGACTTGGGATAAGCTATTCACGAAATTGGTTCTGCAGATTATGCAATTTAAATTAGGTTACTTTGAGGGGTGAAATTTGTACAAAGTAACAGATACATGGACAGAAATGTGCAATTTTGGCGCTGTTCTACTTATTCCACACCACCACCAAACATACACACACTTCTCCCACTTATTATTACAAAATTTCTATGTAAAGAGTGTATTCTACTAAAATATGAATAAATAATAATTAATTATTAAATTTTAATGTATGGCTTCTTACGATGAAATACTGGCTTATGATGATTATTCCAGTACCTGCCATTGTAATAATTTAAAATACCCATGTGGATAAAGAAGCCAAAAGACCAAAAAGCTGTTTCTCAAATTATGAGCACCTCAATCATAAAATAAAAATCAAAACAAATGTATCATAACCACAATAACCTACCACACCTGCATCACATTACATTCAGGAGGCCAGAGCTACGCCACTCAAAGCGATGCCCTGCCCAGCATTTCTTATGACCTTGTGCGCTGGTCAAAGACACAGATCTGTGCTAATTATAGCTCTCTGTCTGCTAAAAGACATATTTTCTGCTCCCCATAGGGTCACTTTGACACTCTGACTAAGGAGGTGCACAGACAGCCTCACCTACTGGTGCCCCAAAATTCCCCCAAGGCAACCTGACAGTGATTTATGATGAAGATGGCTCAGTTTGACTCGACTTGTTTAAGCCCCAAGAGATTTTACTCGATGTCTGGAGCATGACAGAATAATATCAGAGGTGGTTGTACCAGGCTGTGTATGAGTGGGCAAAACTATACATCAACATTTAGGCCAGGTCTTGATTTGTCAAGCTGTTTTCATGCTTCGATGCAAATTTTCTAGTCACGCTCAAGTGGCAGTCTCTTCCTTCTGTTCTGCATGCTAATATGGACTCATGAACACATACAATAAACAAATGCAAACAGACATACGCATAAATATAACACACGAGTCAAAATCACATGATTGAGAGAAGAACCCTTGTGATATTACAAATATGGCTGTGTACAAAAATATTACTTCTCAGATATTCAGCAAATACACGTAAGCAAGCGTTCCTGCCTTTCACCACATGGTGCCTACTCCATGTGTCTGACCTTCTGCTAAATTCTGTATTTCTGTGCATGCTGTGATGATAGGAATAAAATACAGTTGGTCAATACTATACATCCATGGAAGTCAGCAATAATACAACTATACAAGCTACAGCACAGGCCAAAACTGCAACGATTTAAATATGTTGACCACTGTAGTCAGTGTAAGAATTAAATTAGGCTAAGGTAGACAAGAAAGGGATGCTAAATGATCAGCATCCTGCTATTATAACTTGAATATTTAAATTTTTTGACAAAAAAAAATTCAGTCAGAGCAGTGTGTCTATCAAGATCATAAGCAATTATGCCCATATGACCTGTCCATTTTACTGATTTAAAAATGTGAATGTAAAAGATGTTATTGACACTAGAGCTCTGTAACTTGGTCCTAGCCTCTAAAGTTTGGTAAAAAGACTGTGTTTTCCATCCTTTATCTGCCCAAAATGGTAAAATTACTTTAGTTTCCTACTGGGTAGCAGTACCTTAATTCTATGGAAACGTAATGCGTGACATTATTTAAAGTACAACATAGAAAAATGTAGGTTTAAAAGCAGGTTTGGATCTTATTGCTGCCGGTACTGTTGGGGATGGGTTAGGGACTCGTATTCATTAAGTGCAGATGAGCAAAAGATAAGAGAACACAATAATAGAGTATAAGAATAGAAATTAGAACAAAAAGAGGGAGGTGCTGTAATCTACGCTGTGTTTCCTTTATAGCTTTTTTTAATGGCATCACTGATGCAACATATGTAGCTGTAATGTCTCACTTTTGGTGAAAAAAGACCTGACCTAGATTCAGACAGGAATCTTATTATTATAAAGTTAAAACATTTGTACACATGGTTAAACAGTTAGATGTAATGGAATGGGTTATGCTTTCTTGGGTAGTTCCTGTATGAATTATGAATTGAAGCAGCATGCTAATAACTGAGCAGGGAGCTCAATCAAACCCCCAGAGTAACAGAAAGAAGCCATCAGACACACTGTATCACTTAGATATGTGTACATAATTTTCATAATTTTAATAGACAACAAAAACATGCGACAGGAAAACCAGAGAGAGAGAGAGAGAGAGAGAGAAGCACAACACTGCAGCAACACAGCAGATAAAAACAGATATCAAGGGGTGGAAGGTAAGTGCATTTGCTTAAGTACTGTACTTAAGAATAATTTTAATGTACTTTTGCTTTACTTGATTTTCGCATGTCTTACTTTACTATTCTACTCCATAATATTTCAGAGGGAAATATTGTACTTTTTACTCCACTCTCTTCACATTTATCAGACAGCTGTAGTTACTCATTACATTCAACCTTATAAGATGTTGTTATTGTTAAATAAAAACCATGAATCTCAGGTAATGCATGTTGAGTTTTCTAAAGAAGTTTAGAAAGACAAAAATTCCAGTATAAATAACCCTGTATCTTGATGTCTGGGTTTAGTTTCATTTTATTTCATTTCAAAGTCTACAAAATTTAAGATAGATGTCATAATGCATCAATAGCACTCTGAAGGTATCACCTTCATAATGAGTTTTATTATAATAGACTAAAACATATAGCCAATCCATAGTTATTTTTACTGACATAGAATTTTGCATGAAAGACTTTGTAAAGAAGTATTTTACATAAATTATATTATATTATAATTATAAATTTTCACTCCTATGCTGATGATACTCAGCTATATGTTGCCATAAATCCACATGATCAGTCAGTGCTTTCTAACCTGGAGGCCTGTCTTCTGGCTATTAAGGGCTGGATGACAAGGAACTTTCTTTTTCCAAATGTCGACAAAACTGCTAATCCTAGGCCCAAAGAAAAAAAGATTGTCCCTCAAGGAAATGTCAGTAAATTTTGGATACGTGGACCCTCCTCGCATTAATGTGTGAGTGTTGGGGTTGGGGTCCTGAAGCTCGGCTGTGACCATAAGTCTCCATAAGTCCAACTGGCTGCCAGCTGGCTCCCCTTCCATGGTGCAGTGTGTCCCCCACCCCACCCCCACCACCCCTCAACTGGACTTGACTTGACTCTTTTCCATTATGGCACTACTACTACTTCTGCTTAAATAAAGTTTCAGAATACTTGTTCCACTGCTGACAACAGGGATGACTCAAGAGTTGACAGCTTAAATGAACTGTCTTGTTTCGAGTGCTGAACACGATTCATTTATTTGCCTGCGAGGACAGTTGTGCCTTTGAAAACATGAACAACTGTAATGAAACACTAGCTGAGCATTTCATTGAGAAGCCTGTGCTCGGAATAAAATAAAGCATTTGGACAGAGAAATTAAATTATGGTGAACAGTGGTGGCAGCAAATATTGTTTTGACAGCAGGTGTTTGCAAGCAGTATTGCTTTCTAACTCCCTGACAGATCACAAAACTGTTTGTACTGTATACTGCAGCTAGAGCTGTTGAATGTTCTTCCAAATCATATTTTTATGATGAAAGAGCAGGAAAAAAGAAGAAAACTTCCTAATTAACTAATCCTGATGAACAGATGGATTGGCATCTCGTGGTATGATAAAATGTTAAAGCTTAAATTCTCAGATGGCCTGATTCTCTGACAAGGTCACAGAAAACTGTGGTGTTAGCAAAATGTACAGCATAAATTAAAGGGAACATATTATACAGCTTTTTTTTTTTTTCATTTAGTGGTCTATTTTGAAACCTTTACAGTGTTTTTATTTTCAAAAAGCAGATATCCAGATCCAGGTGTCTTATATGTTGACATTATCATGTCATGGAAATAAATGACTATACAAAAATTAAGAGTTCAGGGCAGTTCAGAGCTACAGGGTTTGATTTTAATATGCAAAAAAAAAAAAAAACCAAAACAAAACAAACAAACAAACAAACATACATTGATCTGCTTTTGTTTTTTCTTGCTGCAGTACTGCTGTGCACATTGAGTGAAAACAAGCAATTTTTGATACTTTATCCTTAAGACCCCCCTCCTGATTGGCCAGCTGTGACAGGTCTGAGCTGGCAACACCTACAGACTGCAAAACACGAATGCTAGCCAGACACTAGCTTCGTAGTTTGTGGATGGGTTGGGTAAATTCAGGTGTGTTACATGTTGAAGTAAACATGTTACAGAAGTATAACACTAACTAAAAATTAAACTTTTAAGGCAGTTCAGGACCTCTTGGTTTGTAGATGCATTTCTACGGGCGTGAACCTCAAGTTTTGCAAGTTTTGACGATATTCAACACATACTCTCTACTATATTCCACTATAAAATTAGGAAAAATAACAAAAAAAAGGATATGCCCCCTTTAAAGGATCTTTGAGGATTGTCTAATGTGCAAACCTTCTTCACCAGTATCTGATTAAAAGCTGAAAGTACCTTACATGAATTGTATAATTAAATACACATCTAAAGCTAGTAACATTCCAAATGAAGAGAAGTTGATCAGCACAGTCTGTTACCTGCCCTACAGTTTTTGTTGGCAGAGTCTCTCTGGTCTCAAAATCTCAGACAGTTCTGGGACAGGTCCTTCAGCCAAACAGCTGATACCTTCACTGCTGCTCTTCCCTCTGGAGCCTCTCATCCACACATCAGTGGATCTCAGATCTAAATCAACACAGCATCCAGATTCTCTTTTCTGCTGGCCTCAAACACCACAGTCTGCAGACTGTGGATTAGCCAATTCAAACTAAGATCCTGGTGTATATCGCAAACATATTCTGCAGAATGTGCCTCTTGTTTGTTTTATACTAAGTGTTACTGAGTTCTGAGGTCTTGTCATGTTTTACCCATAGCAATCTCAGCAGTCTACCCTAAATCATGCCTCAGAGATTTATTGATCTTATGTCATATATTTAATCTTTAATAATTTAGGGACAGTTGGTGAACTCATAATCCTCCTCAGCAGTGCCTTGCTTCACATTCCAATTGTTCACCCCCTTAACAGTATTTCATCAGCCACTAAACAGTTCCAGTGGCACAAGTGTGGGTTCAGATAGAGTTTTCTTGAGGCAGCACAAAGATACTGGAAAGGTAATAATGGGTATTAGAAGATACTGGAAAGGTAATAATGGAATGAATAATGAAAAGGTAAGGAGAGTGTTTCATTTTTCCCAAAATAGATCCCATATCTCCAACCGCTGAAGACAACATCACTACCTCTAAAGTTCAGCATCTGACTTTAAGGTCTAATAGTTCATTACACGGTTGCTGGGCTGCAAAGGTCATCATGACACAAAAGTGGAATTTTGTTTCTTATTTCTGCTTTACTTATCGGGGCCTCTGCAGGAAAATGAAGGGCAAGAGGAGAAATTTTAATCCCAGTTCACAGAACAGTAAAAAAGATGTCTTCGAACCCTTGCAGGAGATCGCCGGAGAGAATATTAATGCCATGGGTTTACAGCAAAACAGACTCCAAGTTGACTAATTTGGCACAGCCATCAACATTATCTGAGCCATAATATACAATATATAAATTAGTATATAAAATCTAAGTTTGTGTCTACAAAAAGTACACACTCACATGTACATCTGCACACACTTTTATCTTTCTACTCTAGCCAAAATTTTATGACAGTGCTAAAAGAGACGAAAAGGCCTTTAACCTTCTTTTCCAGCAAAGCGAGAAACTCTGAAATTAGACTGCGCACTGTTGAGCGATCAGATGAATGGAATTTAATGAGGAGGATCCCAAAGCACCCCCTTCACTTCAACAATCTTCTCTCAGCCTCTGTACAGCTGAGCGCAGCAGACATAGAAACCCTCTTCTTAACAAGCATTATCCATCTGTCAAAAGTAATTACATCACCAAGACCAAATACCATCAATCACTACTGACACCTCAGTGGCACAACCCAACTAAATTATGAGAATAAGGAATGACGGAGCCATAACAAGAGCTGAGGGTATTTTAAAAAGTGTTGAGGAATTCTGACGAATCAAAAGGCACTCCAGGAACTATTTGTGATCTCGTTCCACAGAAATTGCTATGCATTTAGACCACTAAGTGCACAAATCAACTTCTAAGAGGGCCTGTGGGTACAAGTATCTCATTATATGCCTGTTTCAACAGAAACATGGAATTTAAGATACATTATAAAAGGCTTGAGGAATGTAGACGCCTGTTCCAGTTACTTTTGAGTGGTCTTCAGTCAGTTTTAGGCCTAGATTTAAGAAGAAATATTCAAATGTGCCTTGCCACTCTGCGACTCACATGGTCAAATGCATTAGCAGAGCCTAGAGTGCAGTCACTCCACTATAGAAATGTACTGTATGTCGTGCTAGATTATACTGCCTGTCTACTAACTGAGGGACTATAAGGGGAACTGAAAGATTAGCCTTTTACCCTGCATAAAGAATCAGCCACATTGCGCTTTTTCTATCTGTTACAAGGAGCTACAACACAAACAGAAACAACTGTAGATCAGTGGTTTTACTAATAAATGAACAAGATGCAGTAATTTTAGATTGTTTTTCTTTCACAGCTCCCCTGCTCTGAGATAGAAACACCACATTCTTACATCTACAATGAAAATAAAATAGTCAAGTACACAACTTCAGAAATCTAAAAATCGCTGAACTGAGAGGTAAAAACGTGAGGAACCACATGCAAGAAGTTAAACCATGCAAGAAGTCGCTGTGATGTCACGAAAATGGACCCAAACAATGAGAAGCTACTCGCTCTCCAAGTAGTGCATGCATTTTTTTGTGCAGGAAAATAATGCATGTTGTTGTTGTTGTCACTTCCACCTTTAAACAATTTACAGTTTGTGTAGGCAGCCATTACCTCCAGTGTAAGGAGACCTACGTCGATGTAACAGGATTGTCCACTGGTGGCTTCCTGGCCTATGAACAGGCTCACTCTACAGGGCTAAATCGGTGTTAACTTGAAATGCAGTTTATTGAACCGCAAGACTCAGATAGGCTTGCCAGCTGAGGAAGCAATAGGGTCAGTTAGTTGAGTGAGTCTGAATCGATGGAACTTTGCCAAAACTGAGAGGTTTTTTTTAACTTACTTGACAAGACTGGTACATCTGACCATATGACATAATCAAGTTACTTAAATGAAGCCACAGCAAAAAAAATCTCAAGCCTGATAGCAGCTACAGTTTGATTTTTCAGGAGAAATCCACATTGTCCTGTAGACTACAGCATCAAATGACTGTGAAAGGGCACTGAAGGCAAAATTTTACATTTCCCACTGCAGACAAAAATTAGCAGAAATGAAATGCTGCCCGAGGTCAAATTCCTGTTCCTGAAAATCTGCCCCAAGCAACAGTTAATTGCAAACAAAACACACACACATTCCACTGATTTCCTTCTTCATTTTTCAAGCTCCTAATTCCATTTTTGTGGTCCATTTTCCTTTGACATATACAAACATTATGCTAGACTCCATCAGAAGGAACAAATTCTAATACAGCTACTGATGAACTGTGGGTGAGTTGATCCTTCAGTGTGCCCCCTCCCCCCCAAACACCTGCTGAAAAAAGACCAATCAAAGAATAAGACAACCACCCAATACAGAAACAGATTACTCAGACTGTAAATAAAGGTTTACTATGTGCCATTAAGAGGTGCAGAAACTGTCATAATTCAATGTTAATCAGCAAACAGAACAATGTAGGCAAATTTTATGCTGATAATGCTTCATATTATACACTGATTACACACTGAAGCTGATGACCAAAGAGTCAGGTATCTGGGTGTTCTCAAAGCTGCTGGCAGGAACAGAAAATGACCTGGAGGTGTTAATACTTCGTAAATTACTAATTGATGAATCCAGGAATTATTCAGAAGTCACAACCCCAATCACTGTCAGAACACACAGCGCTTTCTTCTGACAACAATTTCAATTATTATAATACAAGACAGGAGCGTGAAAAAGCTGAAAGTAACACACAGAACATGTCGTCTTTGTTTCTGAGCCATTTCTTTCATGCATGTAAAGCTCAGGTGGTTCTATTAAAAGCTTGGCACATCCAGCAAAGATGCAGTTTTTTAGTCAGCCTTACTTGAAATAACAGGAGAGAAGCGAACCGATTCATTAGCTGTTTACTTAAACACTCAACAGAGCCTTAATGCACTGAGAAACAGTACAGGCTTTCCTCATCTAATTTCCAAAACTGACTTTGGGAGGTACGGGGTCGACTAATCCAGCAATCCTCTTTTTGACATCCAAGTGTTTCAGGAAGTTGAAAAGGCTCTGAGAGCAAAATTTGTTTATATGAAAAAGTTTTACATCACTTTCAAGAGTTTATCCTGCAGGTCAAAATATTAGCTCTTTTCTCTTTTTTGTATGTTTATATGTGTGAGACAATGTCAAGAATCTCTTTGCGTATAACAAATGCAAAGACCCGCGCCTTCGTGTCAGGCCCTTTGCAGTCAATCCTGTGAAATATGCTGCAACTTTCAACTGCAATAGATGCTTTCTGTTACAAAAGGCAATTAAATGGCATTTTTCTGGGGCATTTTTGCTTCTATTTCCACCCTATTATAATATATGTGATGCCTAGATTAGAAGTAGGCCGTGGTACTATATGTAAGATTGAGGTTTCTGCTGCGTGGAGGTGAAGATCAGTGATAGTCGACAATATCAGTAGTTCTCAATATGTAGGTCTTAGAGGAGGTTACAGTTGGGTTCAACAATTGGCGACAATAAAAGCAACATCCGTTCAAGCTAATGCACGAGTACCTTTGTGAAGTCTGTAATTTTAAAATTTTCTTGAGAAAATGTAATGCATTGGATTTTACAGGTATTAGCCATTCAAAGCCTGCATGTTTCAGTATAACAAAAATTATTACAACTTTACTAAAAGATCTGACAACGCAGATCAGATCTGAGCACATTTTCTCTGGTAGCAGGATATTCTTCAAGATAATCACATGAGCTTTTAATGTGGAATTTTGGCAGAACATGGTGGTGCAATCACTTCTGAAACTCACTGAAACTCTGAAACTGACAAAAGTACACAGCAGCTCTGAATGGAGTAGCTCTTAATGGCTGACATGTAATAGTTTGGTGTGTATCACAATGAGAGCATAAATAAAGAACACCTAACTGTGGAGAGAGGTTCAGTCTATTCATTATGATAGCAGGGGTGCACAGAGAACTTTGGTACTATAATGTGTTTTTCCAAATGTAGTTGAGAATAATACCTTCCAAAGTCTAAGTAAAAAAAAAAACATTACGATTTCAGAATGTACTCAAACCCTTTCCAAATACATGAGAATTACTGTTTAGTTCTTTTAATTATTTATGTTCTAATGACATGAACCATCTGCTTCTGGGAGTTTCTACAATTGCACGTGTTCTGTATGATCTCTTCTCTTCTTACAATATTTAGGTAATAGAAAGCACTATCAGAGTGGATGATTACCCTGAAATGTGATTTTTCCAGCCAATCTAGCTCATTTAAATTCTATACTTGCATTTTTATGTGCCTCAAGTTCAAAGAAATTCTGCTATTTCAAATGGCAATAATAAAAGAAGCCTGACTTTGCTCCACTTTATGTTAAATACAGAAAGCGTAGTTCACACAACATTGGAAATAGAGCAAGAAAAGTATTTATGCCAGACGTTCCCAGCGTGTATCTGATAAGACAAGCAGATGTTCTGCTGTGGGTTAAAACTCCTTTAAAGCTGCTCTGCTTGTCTACATTCAAACCAAAAGATAATACTTGTTTCAATTCTGCACTATGACTAGAATTTCAAGACTCAGTTCATCTTGCTGTCTTCTTACTTCCACCAACGACGTTATGTTTTCACCAGCATTTGTCAGTCTGTTTCAGCAGAATATCTCAAAAAGTGTCAGACAGATTTTGATGAAATTTTGTAGATTGCAGGACAGTGATTAGAGTTTGAAGTAGATCAAAATCTTAATGAAAAAACAAATCAGGTATATATATGATGGACTATTGACTGGTGCAATTTAGCCCAGATCCAGATCTGGTGGATTAAAATATATGCGGGAGCAGGTGTCACATTAATGGCTTTCTGTATTTTAAAAAATAAGCTAGAAATATGCAACTACCAC
Organism: Lucifuga dentata; assembly: GCA_014773175.1. NCBI lineage: Eukaryota > Metazoa > Chordata > Actinopteri > Ophidiiformes > Bythitidae > Lucifuga > Lucifuga dentata. The sequence continues at coordinate 240,263 of VXCM01001683.1, forward strand.
CAACGTGTAGCTAAGATGATGCAGCATCATAATTGAGTTGACATTATTTTCAACAATTACAGATATAGATCTAGAAAAAGAGTTCACAATGCCACTATACAATTAATTTGCAAGATAAACTTTTTAACACAACTGATTTCAAGGTGATGAGTAAAAGTCTGGCTTCACATAAAAAAAAAACAAAACAAAACAAAAAAAAAAAAAANAAAAAAAAAAAAACAGTAAAATCAGAGGAAATTTGGCCTTGGCAGAAGTATGTGTTCTCTTAGTGCCCTCAAGTTCTTCTTGGATCTCTGCACACACAGCCCCTCCCTTTCTCTAAATACGTGATTGCACCCTGTGACACATGGTCTAGTTGGATTGTGCAGCGCAGAACAGAAAACACGCCTCAACTTTGACCTTTCTGAAGGAGAGGCTACAGGTGAATTTAACAACTGTCCCTCTCATCCACTTTACCACATGTGATCTGCATCTGCGACCACAACACTGCAAAACAACCACTCTAAAATCAATGACACTGCAGCAGTTTTCATCCCTGCACCCACCCATCACCCTGCTTAATAACATCACCCTCCTGTGGCTCACCTCCTGCCACCACCTCCTCCTCTCGCATTTTATTTTCTCATACACCATTGCTCTTGTTCTCTCTCGTGACCCATGTCATAAGAAATTACATCATTCCGTGCACATTACACACATAAGACGCAACTAACAAAGCAAGGTTGGGTATGTGTGTGTTTGTGTATACAGCAACCAATTGCACACACCTTTTTGTATGCAGCCCTCGTGTGTGTGTGTGTCTGTGTGTGCGTGAGTGGCCAATGGTGATGCATTTAAAACATATCTACTTCTAGGTGGGGTTTAACTGCAGAGCTTTGATCACATTATGTCTCCCAAAGCACATGGAGGTCAGGCACAACTCAGAAAAACCATCTGCCAGCTTGCATCAGTATTAGATTTTCTACAAGTTCCAAGAAATAAATCTTCCTCAACTTCTCAGTACTATGGTACTTCGGTATAAACAAGTATAGGTATAGTATAGGGTTCCGGAATAGTCTTTAATAACAATTTCAATTAGGCTGTTTTTGTTTCTTTCTTTGTAATTGCCTACTTCCCCACCTAATGGCTTTCCTTACAAGCTATTGATTTTAGGGGGCCTCTCCTCCTCTTTTTGTAGAGCATAAGCAGAGTCAGAACTGTTGCTGTTACGGGCATGTAAAGCCATTCAGCTTATACAAATAAAATGTAGAGAGTATAGAGAAATACAAAACTGCATATTATACATAAGTATTGCTAGCTATTAGGCTATCTACCTATTTAGGAAGATTTTGGAATTTGGTTTTTGCACAGGCATATATCATAAAACTGTGCAGGTTTGTAGATCATGAATTATCAATTCTATATCAGCATTTTATTATTATGACTGAATGAATTAATAGCCATGCCAAAATCAAATGACTATCTCGTTTTTAAGAGGACATTTTATACAGATTTCATGTTCTTATTTTCATATATGGACATACCTTCAACACTCCCATTTTTCATGGGTTTCTCCCATATTTTCACCCCTTCTCCCGCTGTGCTCCCATTTGGTAATTTCTCCCGTAAATCTCCCATATTTTGACAGTTATATAGAATCATAATTGGCCCAAACAAGTTGTTTCAGTCATTATGTGGCGCGCCCCACTGGTGGGGCGTGGAGGTATTACAAGTGCTTGCAGGGGACACCTGAAGCCAAGCGGAACCAAAGTTGATTGAAACAGTTTCTCATGGGAGCAATATACAAAGAAAATACCATCATGCTAGCAAAGCTTTCAATGAGAGAATAAGATTGAGTTGGGTCTGTGGGGGGGGTGGACGACAACCAGAAAATCTCCCGTATTTTTTCAAAGCTCAATGTCAACAGGTAAGTATATGTGTCTACTGTGAAGCATTTGCAATATTTTAATGTGCATAAAAACACACTGATCCACTTCTGCTATCCCTTGCTACAGCACTACTCTGCATACTGAGTGATAACCAGGTGTTTTTAAAGGAGCTGTGACAGATAGTGACATGGCGGATGCTGGCCAAACACTTGCTCAAAGGCCTCATACTTCATCTGTATGTCTAATTAAGTATGTAAGTGGGTAAACTTACATATGTTAAATGTTGATGTCAACATGTTACAGAAGTAAATGATTAATTAAAAATGAGGTTTTCATGCGGTTCAGGACCAATAATTTTTGCTGACTGGGTGCATTTCTTTGTTTTGGTCCATTTAAAAGGGACAATGCACATTAATAAAAATTACACTATAAGTTATAAAATTACACTACAAAAATGCAGGAAAGTAATAACATACACGTCTTTTAAGTTTCTTTCTAAATGACACTTTGATATGAAACAGACCTGCAGTAGATGGCAAAGAAAAGCTGTTCTGCAGAAATGCGTCACTCACAGCCACTAATGCTTTTAACAACCATTTGAGTCATAATTTGAGTCTCGAAAAGTGTCAAATTTTGCTCTCTAAATCTGTGTTAAGTGTGAAGCATCTCAGTTCTGTGGTGTTACATTTGATGAATCATGTAAAACCAGTCTTTCAGTAATGGGAAGGCTGGTTGATATTGACAGAAGGCTTGCAGCTTTCTTATTTACTAAGTAGCATCTGTTCAGGTAATGGAATATTTGGTCAAAAAATTATAATATTACTCACAAATTAGGCATTACTGGGGGAGAAAAAATTAATTCAACTTCATTCTTACATAGCCTGCAAAACAATTGCGCCGCCCCCNTAATAAAAAAAAAAGGGGGGGGAAGGTTACTCAGCAAAATACAGGATATAGCTGCTGAACTTGAACTTTTTGGTCATAATCATACACATATGGGCAGCTTGTTGCAATCAACTGTGACCCAGGCTGCCCACCGAGTCCCTGACACAATGTTATGAAGAAGTGATTTGATTGCAGCTTGGATTAAAATTGCACATTTTTGACAAATAAATAGCTTTTCTGTTCTCCTTGAATGTATTAAAAACTACTTATTTAATGCCACATTCAGTCTCACTTCTTCCTTTAAAAGCAATGCACATTTCATTAGACTTACAGTAACACTCCTAATGGTTGTGTTGATGGCAGTGACATATAGGTAGGTGGAATGATGTGAAGGTGGGGACTGACTGCATAAAAATAGAAATAACATTGTGACGGGGCTACTGTATGAGTCTAGAGATGACAGATGGTGATGTTTCATTGTGTCACCACGAAAAGATTACAACCATTTTACTACCACTACATCTGTAGTGAACGTGTGTACTGATCCATAAATAAATAAATCACATTTTGGCGAATAAAATGAAAAGAGAACAGACAGTCAATCGTAACATCCCTGGAGCTGTCGGCAAACTCTCACAGGAAAGCCTGAAGAGTCAGAGAAAGTGGCATTTTTCAGAAAAGGTCAAAAAACTGAGTCACAAGATGCAAAGGGCCTGAGGTTTTGCAGTGTCAGGCACTGTCTGCACGGATGCCCGGGGCCCAAATGCCACGGTTCATGGGGCAGGCAGCCACTCTTCTTAACCAAGTCTCAAACATCCAGCATGTCTTATCAATTTTCAAGCTAACTTGAGTTCATTTCACCACCACAACAGAATTGTTATCATCACATTCGCAGTTATCTGTAGCTATATCAAATTTCTATGAAAATAAATGGTTGAATTTCCACATTTCTTCATCTCTCAACTCATTAAAACATCTTATAACAACTGGCAGTTACTAAGGTTATCCAGGAGACATAACAGATCACAACATCTATCTTTCACTATTAATAAAGATGTCCAAAAGTACATCCAAAAGTAAACATAGTAGGTTAAGACTATGCTCTTGAAAATTCTTGTCTGGGTGTTGAAACAATATTATTCTGTTAAAAATTGGTGAAGCATACACTAAAGCTTATGCTGCTGTTTTCACGCCATGGCATCTTTACTAAATCAGCATTTTTATGGGGCAAGAAACACAACTAAGTCTGTTCCTAGAGCAATATTTCAATTGCATATTTTAAATCGAATGGAGACTTTAGAGAGGTATAATTACCAAATGATCCAAACAAATAGACAAATAGATGTTTAGCAGTGAAAAGCAAATGATGGGGAGTTATTTTCCTGCCATTAATTCAGAGCATCCTCTATTAATTTGAGAGTACAATTTCCTAGATTCACATGCTAATTTTCCATGCTTTTCAATGGTCTTCCCCAAAACCTGCTCTCACACTCAAATATACTTTGCTCATGCATATATTTGCTGTGCTCTTGCTCTATACTTTATGCACAGACTCAAATACGCTAGCTTGCACAGATTCACACAAATGCCTGGATTTCTGTCATCACACTCAAAATTTTCTGTGTTACAACCTGCCAAAAGTTCTCCACCAATAAGAACAAGCTACTGTTTTGACCAATGAAATTATCACTGCCTCCAGGCCAGTGAGACCAATGAGAATCAATGGTTCCCAAACTCAGCTGCAGTGAAGCAACATTAGCATATGAATCAAGGAAATTATCCTCTGAAATTGATAGATGATGCTCTTGATTAATGGCAGGAAAATAATTCCATATGGGGAATAGGTGCAGGGTCAGAGCAGATTTTATATCCCTTAATTAATCCTCTACACCCCACNCCCCCCCCCCTCCTTTGCATAGTGACACACTAATCTCAGATAATAGCTCATGGGAGCTGCAGACTTCTCAGTGATCACTTTGGGTGAGCTGACTTTGATACGCACAGATGCAGGGCAACAGGCCAGTCGGGCCAGTGACAGTAAACAAACACAGCTGATAATGTGGATTAGGAAGTGTAAGCATAGACTATCAGAGCAGTGGCATTCCAGCATTTTCAACACCTGAGGCCAGTAAATCAAAAAACTGTCTGGACATTTTCTCCCAAAATGTCCAGTCCTGTAGAGCTGTCAGATGTAAAGCACTGTTAGGCTGATTAGTGCTGAAACTGCCCCACCCTGCACAGCCCATTCATTTCTACGGAGTGCCTCTTAATCTTGCAGCAGTGCCATCTTGAGCAACTCGTGCTGCCTGGATCCTCCACTTTGCTGTTGCATTCAAAGTTCAACCAAATTCAACTCTCAACCCTTCCAAAGTGCAAAGCAATGAGAGAATGCTTGTATGTGACATACATAAAAGCAACATGGCAACAGAGGAGAAGCTCTTAAGCAGTATAGAGCAATTTCATGAACTGAACAACACAAATGTAAAATTGCATCATAATCTGGGCTGAAAGCGGAGTGCATAGAGAAATGTCAGCAGCCAGATCAGTCTGCAAAGACTTGTAAACTGGCATACTCTATGATCATATCTGAAATGCGATGTTAGCTACATCAAAAGCTGACAGCACTTCTTGATGATGTGTGTTGGTCTTGGTTTAGATCAGCAATCAGCACCTTGAGCCGAGCAAAGCGCAGAGAATACGTTGTATAGGTAATGAGGTAAGAACACACAAATCATTTACTACAGTTCAATTTTACTGATCATGTGTAAGCAGCCTTAAGTAGCAACTGTCAAAATGAGTCTTGTAAAGCAGATAGTCCATCTTTGGTGGAGAGTCATGCTGGATGCTAATATAAAACCTGATAAATACTCATGTAATCACTAAGAGCTGATTTACATATTATTAACCAAAAGCATCCACTTGCACCAGCACTTATTATGTGTATGTATGTAGTTTATATTTAAGAAATGCATTGATGGAAACAGTTTATTTCTTGATTAAAGGTAAAATAATGTTATATTACTAGTTTTACTACTTCTGTTCTTACTAATGTCCTTGCTTTTGCTTATATGTGAAAAAAAGAAACTCAAAATTGTGACAATTCTTTATGTATAAAGTTTGCTTGAACCAGACTATAAATATATTGTGGCTCTGTCATGATTATGAGTATTGCAACAGACTGATTTGGCAGAACATAAATCGATCTCAGCAACATTAAACAATATGTCTCACTGCACGGAGAGATAAAGGCATAATCCTTTCCACGCTGTGTACAACTGTCAACATGGTGAAGATGGAGCGAATTTGACAGGAACACAGCAACCTCCTCTAAGCACCCTGCAGGTCTGAATTTTTTTCTTGTGCACTCAAGTCACTTCTATCAGTTTTCCCCCCTCTCTTTGTTGTTCTAGATCAGAGGTCACTAACAGGCGGACCGCGATCCAGGTCCGGACCCAGAAGCTGTCCCATATGGACCCAGACCTACAGCCAAAACAGAAGGTTATGATATAAAACCTGACGGGACGCTTCTATTTTAACCGGCGCAGCTTTTGTAGTCTTTACGGTAGTGGTTTAGTGGATGAGGAAACGCACAGACCAATTGCATGCGAGTTAAGCCATCCCACGTGATACCACTCAGCCAATCAAGTCTGTGCATTCCAGGCGGTAAACATTGCGACTCTGCAGTGCACACAGAGAGTTAGAGGCAAGTTACACATGAAAAGACGTTAGAAAGAAAGAAAGATAGCGATACGTGTAGAGAAAACAAAGGGAGAGATACAGACGACTGAGCCGGAGAAAGTTCAGAAAAAGACGGGTGAGACGGAGAAAGGGAGACAAAAATAAGGAACAAATGGCGCTCTCCAAAAAAAGAAAAGTGGACAGCGAAAATAGAGCATTTAATCCGGAATGGACAGACTCATTTCTGTTCATACTTCCCACTGGGAGCACTAAACCAGTGTGTCTCATATGTTCAGAAACCGTAGCACTTATTAAAAGTGCCAATGTGAAACGCCATTATGAGACAAAACATAGAGGTTTTGAACAAACATACCCACTCAAATCTGAAGTGAGATCAGGGAAAATAAGTAGTCTCAGAGCCCAATATGACCAGTCCACCAGGATCCTGAGCCACACATTCACTGCCCAACAACGTGCTCATGAGTGTTCCCTCAGAGTTGCTTGGATTTTGGGTCAACACAAAAAGTTTTTTCTGAAGTTAAGCACTTTATTTGAACATGCACAATTTTCACATTTTATTTATTTTCTCTTATTTTGAAATGCAACCCTACTTTTATTTAGTAAATGAGAGAACATACATATCGGCAGTCATACATATATGTTCAGTTCTATGTTACGTGACAATAAATATTGTCAAAAAGTTTTTGAATTTTACTGAATTCATTTGATTTGACAGTCAGGTATTGATTACATGCAGATGTTGATACAACTACTAGGCTACTTAACTATATATCACACTAAATAGTTAGACATTATGATCTTCCGGACCTTTGCTTCAAGAAATTTTCTCTAACTGGACCTCTTTAAATTTTAGTTGAATACCCCTGTTCTAGATCATCAACAGCAATCTCTTACTTCCCTGCAGTCAAACACATCTTGTCACATAACACACGCAAAAGGACACAAAGACTTTGGGGAAAATATATAACAAAACCAAGATACATTTAATGTCCGATAAGCTGAGAAGATTAATCTAACCTGTTCAGCATCTCCACCAACAACCACAACAAAACATTCTGGTGCACTGACATGCATTACTAAGCAAAAGCATGATTTCTAAAGGAAGTCTTTCCAACCTCACTTATCATTCATTAAGATACAGTACATGTATATACTATCCACAATATTTTCCAATATTTCTTAGTTTATGTTTAGGTGCTCTTTGATCTAAAGTTCAAAACTAAATTAAGGTACTTTGCCAGGAATTATCCAGAATAGGATCTGTCTTCAGTAAGTTCCTAGCTTGCATTCCTACCATGATTCAAGATCATAAAGGCTTTGGAAATTAGAGCAATTCATGTCTTTGTCTATAAAATTTGCTGTGATCTTTCTTGGCACTGCTTATTGAGTTCTAATACGTGTAAAGAGCGTCACTGGATTTCCTCATTCACATAAACACACCGAAGGGCTTGCACCCCCGTTGTCAGTCAAAACGTTCATCTAGTTTTACATGTTTTCCAAAAGTCTTTGGAACCTCATTATTGGTGTTTTGCAGTGTACAGACCAAGCTAAACACAAGTACACTATAGTACACTACAACCCTGGTTCTTTGGTGCAAAAACAATGAAAAGTTTCTGACTTCCTGAAAAGGTTCCTGCATTGCAAAAGGAACTATTGATGGATGGAAGAAGACTAAAGGAAGAAATTGGAACAGAAACAGTCAAACCACTTCCACCCTGCTACCAGCTGGCCTGGCCTGGTAATACTCCTCCCACCCACCTAGCTCACGGAAGCAGCATTGGCCAGGATGATAAAGAAAAACCTGCCAGTAATCACTAATTAGAGCTGACTGCTACTGTTTGTGCTCCAGCTGCCTACTAGTGCCAACCTAAACCATGTCACTATGCTGCAGGGAGGAGAGGAGAGGAGAGGAGAGGAGAGGAGAGGAGAGGATGCAACCACTTGCTTTTGGTCACTCTTGAACAGCTGATTTCTTAGTTTTCCATCAGTGTATCAAACGTAACTGCTGAAACATTTAGAAAATCTGATTTTTTTAAAGTTAAAGCCTGTGATCAGACCCCTTCAGTATTATTGTTATCAAGACAGACAAATGCCCTTTTTCCCATCAGCGGGCAAAGAAACAGTGTTGTTAAAAGTATGGAAGCCATAACTAATCAACTAATCCCAGATTATCAAACCAATTTACAGCCAGAAGACCTTCCTTGTTCAATAAGGGGGGTAAATTTCATCATGTGCAGAAGATAAGGGCAAAGAGAGTGAGTGCATAATTAATGTTTTACTTGGAAGTTTTTACCTCAACTGATCTGCTGTACACCTGACAAAGACCATCTGAGGTTGAAACATTTTCACACAAAGTTTTGAAGGAGCACTGATCAACAGTGTGTTGGCAGGACTGATGTTATGGCATTGCAGTAGAGGAGACTACATGCATTCGAAATCTTTGGAATGAAGAAATAAGCAATAACGGTATGAGGAGAAGCAGCTGCAGTTTCAAAAGTGTCAGAAGACCCTGAAAAGAGTTTTGTAGATTTATTAGGTAAAATAAAATAAAAGGATTGAAGAAGAGTTATTTGCTGTATCACAGAGAAAAAAAAAGATTACTTTCAGCTTCACGCATCAATGTGAAATGTCTCCCTGCAGGTACTGATGAAAAATTCTTGAATAAAGATTAAATTGATGTTTCATCCTATCAGTAGATGAGAAGAACATGACAAAGACATGCTGGACTTTAAAGGGATTTAGACAGATGGAAACTATGAATGAAATGCTGCAATAATCAGGATGAGGATAAAACCAGAGCTCCATGTCAGATTTGGAAAAAAAATCTGAGAAGCATCTTGGATCTTATCTTCACCACAAACCAGGAAACAAAACGTGTTTATATTCAACTTGAAATTTCTGAGTCAGAAAATTATGACTGCAGGATTCACTATACACATTTATTTGTGCCTATGAATCTACACATTTATGCTTACATCCATGCACACATGCATGGATGTGTGTTCTATACATGCAGTGCCTGTGCACATTTCTGAGTGCATTCACGCATGTATGAATTCATGGCTGAATGTGGAGATAAAATGGTCAATGGAGGATTGGGTTTGGATGACGGGGGATGGTGGGATGGAATAGCAGCTCTGTGGGGTGCTGTGGGGGATGGGGCAACAGGCTGGTGGAGGTTCTTAGTGCATAATGGATATGATATTGGTTTGAGCACAGCTGTACTTTAAAAGCACCATACTGGTAATTTTGCATGTTTGAGCCCAATAGATATAATACACATTACATTACTGCCAACCATCTTCCACAACATACTGCTGGAGCCGTAAATATTATACTTGCTTTTCATTCCTTCCAGGCTGCCATTGGTTTCAGTTCATTCCAATACTCCATTAAAGTCAACTTGTCGAGACTCAAAACATGCTTGAGATAAGTAATACTATCACAGTGAACAAAAAAAAAATTCTGAAGTAACTTAATAACAACCCAACATGGACAAAATAATATGTCTCCACCAGGGAATATAGTCCCAGGAGAAGATAGCTTTTAACAAGAAATTTAAAACAACCATGCCTTCTACAATAGTGCATTTTAGCAGGAAAATCATTGAATTTTAAGGTGGGTGTATCACCTTAACATTTGATTTTGAAGGATTCGGGGATCTGGAAAAATAATACAAAAACCACAATATAGTTTTATATTTGGCGAATTGTTTCACAATAACATAACAAGCACGTAGCATTTATTGAGCTCAAATGTGCAAAATCACTGGTATGGTCCTTTAAGTGCATTACATCTGCTCTGTGGGATTCAGATAAAAGAACCAGTCATGTCAAAAATTTGGTACTTGTGATAAATAAGAAGCTGCATCAAAGGTTTCCTCTTATCAGCATATTTCAAAACTATAGTCTGTCGTTTGAATGTTTCGCTTGCTTGGCATTGTGTTGCAAAATATATTGTGAATAGAACCATTCAACCATCCAGAAATTTGATTTAAAAACGACTCCATAGCCATCAAGAAAATAAATGTATCATCTGTGCACAGGCTTTGCTCTGTGTACTCAAATGTGCACTAAATCTTTAACGTAGTCTCCCCTTGTGCAGCATAGGTGCTACAGGTTTACAGCTGCCCTACGCTAACCCTCCCCCGTCTTCTTCCTCCTCCTCAGATAAAGAAACATGACATTACTTTCAAACACCTCAAACAGGGTAGAAGTTGAAAAAACTAAGTCTTCGCCAAGTACCGCTAGTGAAGCATGGCAAGAATCTCTATGTCGAGACAGATCTGACTCTGAACTACCGCCCAAACAGTCTGATATTCCTGCCCACACATATACAGAATAACAAGAGAGAAAGATGCGGGCAGGGAGTGAAGGCTACTTTCAAACTGAATATATGTGATGCTGAACTGCCGTAATCACTAAATGGTGGGTGACAGGATTCTCGGTATGAAAACCTTTCAGGAGAAACATTTTCACTTATGTCCTAAATGTGTCAGTCAAGGCTCTGCCTGATGAAAAGTGTAGGGGGTAATGAAATGTCCCAGACAATTTCTCATGTCATTCATAAAAGAAATACCAAACAAGTAAGGAAACTATGATGATCTCCGTGACACATGAATGTTTTAAGAGCAAAGACGCTCCAAACGACCTGCTTTCTTTGGCATGCCAGAGGACACATCTCCTGGTCTCAGAGATATTGTAATAATGGCAACAACTCCAGACTCTAGCTTACTACACACTTAAGACTCGGAGCTGGTTGTGCACAACAGGTTTGTGTGTGTGCGAGACAGACAAACACAGGAGGTATAAGGAGAGACAGACAGAGGGATGAGAATGTGTGCATATGCAGGGAGGTGCAGAAATGCCTCCCGAGCCACAATTAACCCAGACACAAAAAAAAACATAACTGCATAGCAATTATACAAAGCTTTCATTCAGCTGGCATGACTTCACTGGTTTCAGCATAAACATTTCTCTAAAATTTAAGCCACTGGCTTGCAGTCAGAAAGGAGAGAAAACTGAAAATTCTATTATTTGTGTTCAAAGCAACACATACACCGTGAAGTCTGTCCCTCAGCTGGACGGCTTATAAATCTTCAGGTGAATGGAAAATGGTTCCTTCCAATCAACTCTTATTTCAAGAAAAGTGTGCTTGTCCAGCTCTTTATATGCAGGACTAATAAACTTAAATTCTCTTTTGTTCCAGCTGCCATTGACCTTTCAAATCATTCAATGTGATTATATTTTGTATTTACTGTCCATTTAGTTTGTCATATGATTGTGTGGTATCTGATGGCTGTACAACAATTTGCCCCTCAGGGATAATAAAGATTTCCTTGACCTTATATGTCGCCAGGTGGTAAAAACATCCCATTTAAGGAAAACCCTATAAACTACATCATTTCCTAATGTAGTATTAAGTTTCTGCTTATGCGTGTTTTGGACACTAGTTTTATAACTCATTCAGCCACAGCATGATGTTGCTAAAGTTCAAAGTGCACCAGGAAGTGCAAGAGCAGGAAATTCAGCATGTTTCCTCTGAGAAAATGGATGTTACTGATGCTAACGGATGCTGATGCTTGTTAAGCTAGCATCAGGGGCCACTGCCGTATTTTAGAGTACTTGAGTTGACGCTAAAACAGTATCAAAAATCAGTCTTTTGTTATACTTTTCAATATTTTTTATTTTTTATCATATACACAAAAGAAACATTTGTACAACAGTACGGTTTTTCCTTTTTTTGAAGATTAAAGACCCAGTGTTATCTGAAGCATCAGGTGTGGTTTCTCCCGGCTTCACATATATAAGCACAGCAGGGATGATATCACCTGCACACACACACACTGTGGACCTGAGGCACCCATACATGCCTAATCCCCATTCAAAACATGAGGCCACTTTATTTGTGCTTGTAACTCTTTGGTTTATCCTGTAAACCACGTAAGCTTTGCTCACTCTAAAAATAAGACAATGCCAAGCAAAATTACAGACGACACAGAAATCCTAAGTAGCACCATCAAGTCGCACTGTACTGAAAATGACCATAAAAAGTTACTGACACCCATATATGAGCTGGACTATTTTCAACAAAAAAAAAAAAAAAAAAAACCTAGCTAAATAAAAGACAATAACAAATAATATTTTAAAACTATTTCTGAATACAACCCATCTTATTTTCAAATAATTTTCCACATTATCCATAGACTGTTTTGATTCTGTGCAAACATTTCCAGAGCCATCTAACATACCACCAGGAGGCGCTTCAAGTACCGCCAGTGGCACATGTACTACAGTTTGAGAACCAACCTGATTTAGGGAGATCTTACAGAAATATATGATCGCATTTTCTGGATAATAACTGTGAGCATTGTGTGAAAATACAGCTTATTTATACAGAGAAAATTCAACACACATTTCAGTCATGGAGATTTAATTTTAGAGTTGATAGGATCTGCTCCAGGTATTGTGTCTTGATGAAATTAGTGATATAAACCTAATTGGCTTTTTATTTTGGGAGAAGAACATTTTTCATGGATTAAGAACTTCTGACTGGACTGTGTGTGATTGCAGGAATAAACTGGGAAATATGTTTTGGTGCATATCCTCAAAAAAGGGGAAAATTGTTACAAGATTTTTGGTTCTCTTCGGTTCCCATGGCTCCTTTTTGCACTTATTAAACCTTTGATGTCTTCATTTTCAACACTTACGACAGTTTTCTTCATCACTGTTGTCTGAGCAGTCGTCATCGTCGTCGCACCTCCAGAGAGTCGGTATACACCTTTTGTTGTTGCACTGGAACTGTCCATCCTCACACTCATCCGTTGCTGCGGAAAAACAGGGAAAATTTCCAGATGGATCAGAAACATGCAGACAGACTGAGCAGGACCCGCTGGTAGTTCAACTGTCATTTGCAAATGAATGCCTAATTGATATTCAGCATTCATTCAGGTCAATTGGTTGAGGCGCAAGGAGCGTCACGGGCTGCGTTTTCTTTCTGTTACTGATCTACTTTCATGAAGATAATTAAAAGCAGCTGTGGGAAACAGGAGGCCTCATGTCTAAGAGATGATTTCCCATAACATGAAGAGAAAAATTCAGTCTGGGCTGCTACTACTACCTCTGTTGCAGCAGGTTATGAACGCTCACAGCCGGGAAACACATGACAGACACACAGACGCTTTTCCCATCCTGCACCTAAATCACTAAATCACTAAGCCATTTACACATTTTAATTCGGTTTATAGAGCGATAATGAACGAGAAAAGTGTTTCTGTCTTACTTCTTTTTGTGTCTGGGAAATCAGTCACAAGCGTCAAATTTATGCGCAAAATGATTGGATTAAGCCCAGTGTTTCAAGCACGGGGAATCAGACTAACCTTCCACCAAATGAAGCTTCAGGACTAACAAATGAAAAAGTAGCAACGTCCTTAAATCCGTCCACATTTCTGGAGGCGGTGATGGAGCTCATTCACGTCCACGGAACAAAAGCCTGATCCCCCAGATGCTCGTGGAATGCTGCGACGCTGCTGCTTCTCCGCGATCCAAACCCAGTCCCCCCCCCCGNCCCCCCCCCCGCCTCCTGATTGGCTGCGCCAGAGTGACGACAGCGCATGGGCGGATAGTAGAATAGTAGATGTTGGAATAGTAGATAGTAATGTAGTAATATAGCTAGATAATAGTAAAGATAATAGAATAGTTTTTAAAAAAAAACGAATAGAATAGAATACACAAAAATAAAGTAGAACACAAGAAGAACCAAAATAAGCAAAAAAAAAAAAAAAAACNAAAAAAAAAAAAAAAAACCCACCATGATGTGCACAATATTTGAGTTGGTAATATCTTTCAATACAAAACATTTATCTGATGGCTCTAATAACCAGTATGCATCTTCAGATTTGACATTTAACGTACAATAACTCCATAAAATATCAAAATACAAAATATTGAATGTATTACATTCTCCCATTTCGTTCTTCCACTGTCCCTTACCTTTTCAAGTAATGTGAATTCCTGAAATTGTACCTGCGTGATATACATGCAACAGTGAAAAATTACCACCACTCTTCTTCACTAGTACTTTTACACTGAATATTTGTTTGCATTTTACTGCTAATATGTATTTCCTTTTACTTAAGTAAATGTTGATTCGATGTATTTATTTTTTGATCAAATATTTGTATGCTGTGATATTGCTTTTACTTCAGTAAATTATTTGAATACTGGATGTGGTGGTAGAGAGAGAGAGAGAATCTGTGTCCAGCCATTAAGATCAATGTGATGGGATGACAGTTTAAAGTGGAGGAGATAGAACTAATGGGAAGTTATCAGCAGCTCAAGAAAGAAAGAAAGAAAGAAAGAAAGAAAAAGTTTTGAAGCAGAGATGCGAAGAAACTGGAAACATGATCCACATCCAGTGCTTCGGGCTCTACCTGCTTAAACATCTGCAAAAAAAAACACCTCTTTTACAGGATCGTATGCTGTTCTACAACGTCCTTATTAATATATACCTGAAGCAATAATGTGATATAATCCTCATCTATATGCAAATAATGCTAAGGTGAGGTTTCTCAGTGACAGCAGCAAGGCCTCTGGTACCTCCTCCATTAACCAAACTGCACTGTTATTCCTCTTGCTAAGCATAATGAGGTTACCCTCCTCTGCGGATAAAAGGACAACAATATAGTATTTACAGCGCTGTGTGGCTTTGTGCTCCAGCACATGATGCTGTCCTTCAGATCTAGGTCACAACCACTGCTGACAGCATAATCATCAGTCATTTTAATGGAGATAAGCTGAAGGATGCTTAATCCCATCCCCAGCCTCAACATAAACACTCACATACTGTAAATACTATACACATACATTTATCCATTCAGACATTCACAGCCAATAAAGTCTTGGCATTGGAGACAGAATCATGGTATCATGGCCTGTTGTCATGGTTGCACAAGAACCACCACAACCAGTGCAAATGATTCAGTAGGAACATAATGAAGTAGAAAACACAGTGGTTGGACAGGTGTTCAGATTTGTCAAATGAATTAACAGTATCAACAAATTTGCTTTTTGCTGATGCCCACTGTAAGCTTTGGCCCTGGGTTTTCCTTCATAATGAAAAATATCACTACACAAAAAGTATAAAAATTCTCAAAATATGGCTATGAGTGAATGTGCCCAGACTCTTGTCATATTTTCCATCCACCTATGGTCCATGACCTTCATCATACAACAGTCATATCCAGAACCAGCTGAGCTGCTTATAGACATTGCTCATGTAGGTTTGAATTTTGATTGGTAACTGTAACCAGTAACACACTCATTACACACTTTGTCTCACTTGCTCAGAGACACACAAGAAAAAAAATAAGAAATTACTTTTTTTGGTTTAAGTCACATTCCCGCTGGAGTCTGAGTAAAAGAAATTAAGTGGCACACTTAATCTCATCCCATCAGAGATAACACAGAGTAAATTTCTAAATTGAGTTTCCAGCCAATTTGCTGCGAGGAGTGACTCATGGCTATATGAAAACGCATTTAGCACACATAGGATTAAGAGAGAGAGAGAGAGAGAGAGAGAGAGAGAGAGAGAGAGAGAGACGTGATAATATACAGTACAAAGCCAGGGAAGCAGATTTGCAAAATGGCTCCACAAAATTAATTTAAATCACAAACAGAAATTTCAGTTAACACAGCTTATATTACAGTTTTTCAGTCACTGGTTTCATCAAATTGTAAATTTTGAGACACAATGCAAGATCATCAACTGTGCATCGCAGCAATTATAGACCAAAATAAACAAACTTGTTGTGCCAGTTGCATGGAGTGCTTTAAAAGGTGCAGTTCAGAGATGAAAATTACATGTAAAAACTAAAATAGACAAACTTGCTTTGTCATGTGTGAGCTCGACATTAGACCCTCTGCCTCCAGTACTTTATCCAGTATATTCTTAACAGAGCACTGACTTACTGTTTATTGTTGGCCTCTTGGCTGTATTTGCTTCATTTTCATGTCTGATATAGGCCCTATCTCTCTCTGACTCCTGTCTGACAGCCTGTGATACCTTTGTCTCTTGAATGCCTCCAAACACCAGCGAGGTGACCTTTGTTGTTATTTCATCCCCTGCATCATGCGGTCGTCAATAGTACGAACATTACAAGGCAGACTGCATAACTTTGCTGACCACACACAGCACAAAAACAAAGTGGTTACTGTAGGGTAAAAACCCACAATCATTACCCAATACCATCACCTATCTAACAGATAAATTTCCTGAACCACAATGATGTCAGTGGTATCAAAAAAATCAGTTCCAGGCACTGTGTAGATATCTTTTTAAAGAGCCTTTATTTTCAATGGGCTTACAGCATTAAAAACAATAAAAAGCACTTACGCATATCAGCTATCTGCCTTCATCAGAGTGCTCTGAGAGCCAAAGTGAATTGGCCTAATTATCAAATGTTTGACACCTGTGCCACAGTGAGGATTCCCAGAATTCTCCAGGTGAGCAAAAAAAATATCCTATATATCCTCAGATGGGGCCAAGAATATTACACATACATACATACTAGAAATGCATAACATAAAACAGTATACAATGGCAACCTACAAGTTTGAAAATTTATTAGAAAAAAGAGGACAAGTTTTTTTGTTCTACGATCATGTGTTGCTGAGTGATTGTGGTGTGTGATGTGTATTTCAATATCCATATCTAATTCTCCAGACAGATAAATACTGTAAGTAAAGAATATTTTTGCCATGATCTCAAAATGATCATTACACTACACCTCCTTGACTGTTTACAGAATCAACAAAGCTATTATTTGGGTGGTCACTTGATGAGACATTCAAAATTGTCTGTCATCACTTGACTGACACATAATCAAATGATGTCTGCACATGCCTGCACTGAAATAACTAACTTGTAAGATTTACTTAGAAAAATCCTCGTAACAATTTGCACTAACACTTTTTAAGTAAATTTTAATGCTGTAATATCAAGTA